>JADRCH010000254.1:1552620-1649526 GCA_019843965.1 Rhynchomys soricoides
GGAGGGGGAGGGGGAGGAGGAAGAAGAGAAAGTAAAAAACATCCACTCAGAAAATATATTGAAAAATTCAATGTTACTTCAATTAAATATTTTCAATAACTACTTTGATATTATCACTACTCCTAACATTTCATTTTCATGATGGCTGAAAGATAAAGGTACTACTGTCATTCCTTCTTATCTGAGGAAGTAGAAACTCGCAAGGAAGACATGGGTCTCCTCTATATTATAATAGCTGAGTTGTGATATATTTAGGGAGTTCTAAGGATGTTATATGTATTTATTAACAGAATTTATTAATGACATAGAATTATACTGATGTCATAATATTATTTAATAATGAGAACAGGAAGTTACTTTAAAACTCAAGGCATCTATTGTAATAAAACTAAAAACTCACTAATATTAGATTTCCCATCACAAACATCTCTATAATTGATTCTATATTTTACTTCAACTGGAATTGGTTGCAAATATGATATAAACTCTAGTTTCAGAGAAGTCGTATAATTTTACTCACTACTAAATAAGTCAAAACTTTCAACGACCATCCCTTAAGCGAGGTCATTAAATCTGCGAATACGTTCTCTAAGTGTGCTGAATGACTGGTGAGCTCGTCCTTTTTTTCTTTGAGAACTCTAAGTTGAAATCTTAATCAAGACTCTATGGAGGTCAGTGTTTATTTTGGTTTAAAGCAAATGAATTGATTTAAAAAAGAGAAGTCAAATTATATACCAAATGGATAGCGCCTCTACAACAGTCATGTTAAGATTAAAATTATAGAAGTAAAATTCCCGTGTAAAATGAATCTTTGAAGGGTGTTGTCCTGGTTAGTCATATTGTCAGCTTGACTTACCTAAGAAGAGGAAGCTCAGCTGGGGAAATGCCTGGATTGGATTGGTCTGTAGGTAGTCTACGGGGAATTTTCTTGGTTGCTGACTGAAGTGGGAAAGTCCAGCCTACTGAGGACAGGACGGTGCCATCTCTGGTCCAGTGGGCTCAGGATGAGCTAGCCAGAAGACTCAAGTTAATAACTAGTGTTCTTCCATGACCTCTTCTTCAGTTCCTGTCTTTAGGTTCCTGTGGGGTTCAGTCTTTGGCTCCCCATGATAATAGACTGTAGTCTTCAAGCTGAGCAAACTCTTTCTTCCTTAAGTTGCTTTTGACCATGGTCTTTTATCACAGCAACAAAAAGCAAACTAGAAAAGGCATCATAGGAAAACGAGAGGCAGGTTTACGCTAGACTTGGTAGTATCCTATCTTATTCTCAAAGTTTAAGAAAATGTAAATGCCCACATACAATTGGCAGCAACATTCAGATCAAGGATCAATGGGGGATGGCTTATTAACTCTATTGCTGCCCTACTCTCTGATACTGAATTTGAAATTGAAGTCTAAGGACCTGAATTGTCTAGTATAGTTCCCTGAAACACTGTTAGAAAATAGTGGTAGAGAAGGGGAGAATCAGCTGCCCTAACCAGGGCAGATGGATTTCCATTCTCATGGCTGTACTTCAGTCCTTTTAAGGATACAGTGTGGCATAGACTACTTTTCTTCGGTGTCCATGTGCTTACTGTAGGCAGATAGAAAGATTTGAAAACTCAGATAAAACAATGGAGAAATTTCTTAACTCTTAGCATCCATTTATAGACGTGAGTCTCAACTCAACTTAACTCTATACCTGCACAGTAGCAATTGTTGCCTGGTAATGTCTGGAGATATTTTTGGTTGTAGTATTTGAAGATGAGAGATGTGCCTGGAATCCAATGAGTAGAGCCCACCCACAGCCCCACATTGTACAGGACAGTCTTCAATAACAGAGTCATTTGGCTCCAAATACCAGTGCTTGTGAGGTTGATCAAATTCTGATTTATATTGATGAATGTTAAAATAGTTTCAACTGATTAAATAATGTAGTCACTGGTACATATATATGGCTCTCATCTCTCTCAAGAATGTTAGGATTTTGTGTGTGTGTGTGTGTGTGAAGGAAATTAAATTCAACTTTTAAAATCCATTAAGCTGTCTGCTTCCCATGTAGGCTGCCATCCAGCAGCCCACAGCATTAATGAAACTAGTAAACAGAGATGCTAACCTGTCTCTGGGTGACAGCACAGAGGCAAGAATGCTATCACTCACTCCTTCGTCCTGTGGATACAGGATAGTTTGAAGAAATAAGAAAAAAATTTCAGCTCTATTAAAATACTCTCCATTAGCAAAGTTTAATCAATTTGTGATATTTATATATTAAACATAGGAGTTCCATAATTATCCCTAAATATCTGTGGCTTGGTCTTGATCGCTTTGCAGTTAGAGTTTCAGGGAAGTGTTTATATGGATTACATGGCTCTTGGTTACTGCAGCAAACCTGAGATCTTTAGTTTAGAAAGAGGGAAGGTTTCTTGCGGCTCACAGCTTTGGAGACCTCTGCTCATGTGAGTTGGTACCAGCTTTTCTGCCTTTGGTAGAGCAGCCTATCATGGTCTGAGTGCCTGGAGGAAGACATGGGAGCTCTGGACAGGAATGGTGGTGGTTACAGAGTTATAGCTAGCACTGACTGCCACTGATGAGTGCACTGAGAAACGGTTTAAATGGCAACGTTCATGTTGTGCGTGTTTTGCTCCAGCTATAAAGGGGGGAAGCATTATGCATGTAAGTATATTGTCCTTGAACAGACAGTTACACATTATATTAAAAAATCACATAACTCTTTCCCTTAATTAGTTAGCCTCAGTTTACCCTTCCTGCATGCCAGTTTCATGTCATCCATGTCTCCATATGGCTGTTAATCTCTTTGTAAGCTACGTGTTCTCTTCCTTAATTACTCTCCTTATTGTTTATAGCATTGGCTTAATCACTGTAACCCTGTAGTACACTTGACAATTGGTAGGGCAAGAGTTACAGCTTTTGTTGTTTTTCAAATAGTGTTCCCAGTTACGTAATATCTATTTCATATAGATTGATTTTATGAATTTAAATGAATATGAATTTAAATCAATTCTGTATGTCTGTACTAAATTCTATTTCTGTCTCTAAAACTACATTTAACGCATACATAAAATCTACCTGGGAAAAAGCAATTACTTCTCAGGAAATTTTATTTAATTACACTATTTTTAGATTATAATTAGAGAAGAATTAGTTTTTAATATGAAAAATATTCTTATTGGTAAAAGTGTTTTATATTTTTTGTGACCACAGTTTCTAACTATCCATAACTCTTGTATTGTAACTAAATGTTTCTTCCATTATAGCAACTGATTGAAGCTAGCTTATTCTAATGTCACATGCTCACAAGCATTGTCTATTTTACAGTGTATCAAGAGTTTCTTAATTTTATCTTTATTTGTAAAAATATTTAATTTCTATGAACTAAAAATGAATCCTCTCTTCCCTAAAGGTAGAGCAATGGTCATTTAGGTTTCCATATAATTTCCTATCAGGCAAGCACACAGATTTAGATGTGAATGTTTAGGCTGTGCCAGGCTATCTTTTGCTTTAAGCAACATAATTCTTTTAACCTAATTTTCATGAAGAATAGATATTACAGCCATGAGCAAGCAGCTTTTATAGGAGAAATGACAAAAAAAAAATCCAGTAAGACTAGAGTAGCACATTGTTGATTCTATAGCTAATAGTTGGTTACTTCTAGATATCTTTATGGAAGGCTCCACGTGCAATCTACTGTGGCCATTTCCCAATTATGTCATTTGGTTAAATCAAGATCTCCTTGGATAAAATAGTTGGTATCTGGGAGGCACCTGTACTTACTGACGTGTGTCTGGCCTTGTCTCACCCATGCTAACCCCATTACCTCACTGTCCCCTGCTTGTCAGAGAACAAGCACATGGACACTTCTCAGAGAGTTTTCAAAGCTTTTGGTAAATTGTAAATCATAGAAATTCAGCTAGTTCTTTGTTTATCAAACTAATCCTTTATTTAACAAAGGTGACTGTGTGCCCAATAGGTTTTGCTTTGGACTTTCTGTTCATTGCTTTTGCAAATGAAGTTTGAGAACACCAAGGCTCCAATTTGCTCAAGTCATAAAAGTCAAAGAAGACCCGCAGAACCAACTCATCTGGGTCCGTGGGGGCTCACAGAGCCTGGGCCACCAACCAGGGAGCATGCAGGAACTGGACCTAGACCCCCTACATATCTGTAGCAAATGCACAGCTTTTTGTTCATGTGGGTCCCCTAACAAATAGAACAGGGAGGCTCTCTCAGTCTCTGTTCCTTTGCCATTGGCTCCCTTTCCCTCTTGGACTGCCTGGTTGGGCATCCGTGGAAGAGGATTGGAATAGACCTGCTGGGACTAGATGTTCCAGGGTGAGGTGGTACCCAAGGTACTCCTCTCTGAGGACAAATGGGACAATGGGGGGAGGGATTTTTAAGGGTGGGGCTGGGAAGAGAGGAAGGAGATGGGCTGTGATTGGGATGTAAAATGAATTTTAAAATGTTTTTATATGAAATATAAAACTAAGGCTCTATCCCTACTCCACTGTGTGCACACACACACTGTCAAAGAAGTGCACACATGGCCCCTGTTGCATTTTTGTACACCCCTCTGTAATAACATAGCTCTTTATTTCTATGCCTCTGTTTTTATTGCTGTCACTTGTGTACAGGTCTGAGTTCCCTAGCACTGAACAACTACCCCTGAACTCATATGAGTTCACTGAGGTCAGAGGCTCTGCCTTCCTCACTCAGCCCCTCCCATGTCTGCAGAGCATCTGTGAGCTGGGAGAGAGTGAACCAAAAGAAAATCTGAGGAATGAAAGGTGCCAAGGACATCTGCTCAGGTATCACAGATATTTATTTTAATTTCCCTTTCAAGGCAAGAATGAAATTCTTGTGCATTCCATAATATTGCTAATAAAAAGGATTGTTAGCATAAAAGGCTCTGCTCCTGTATCTTTCCTAGAATGCTAATTTGACATTTGCTCAGAAGATAGATAGTCTGACTGTGGAGGGGCAGAACCCTCTGGTCCTCCTGGATGTATAACCATCAGCCCCCAGCAACAGTGGCATTTACAATCCTTATTTTGCTTCTGTGCCTCACACAAAAGTATCCAAGGGCTCTAAGCGGAGGTTTTTAAAGACTCCACTAATACACCCAAATGAAAGAAAGGAGTTCTAAAATATATATATATAGTTTCTAAAATATGCTTGCATGCATACACACATATGTGGCAGGGCATACACAACACACCCAGCACCACCTTATGTCACCCTACGGTTTTCCTGGTAGTTTCTTGCTGATGATTTTAGCCACAGTCTGAGTCATGTCTGCTTGTCTGCCCTGTAAAGTGATCTCTCTTTATTAGATGGAGTCCTGAATGAAGGGTTGTGGGGACCTCGCCTTCCCAGGTCAATATCCTGTCTCTGCCACCTCTCTGCTCTCTGCAGACTGTGTGTGTAGGGGATGGAGGCAGCTGACAAGGGTACCCTGGGGAGGGAGCCAAGTGCTGATGCAATGCTTGTCTCTCTTTGTAGACAGACTTCACAGGAACTGGTACAAGACCTAAACGTTATTATGGGAAACATCCAAAGGTTTTTTTGTTTGTTTGTATTTTTTTTTTTTTTACATTCCCATTTAGAGACTGAGGAAATCAATATGACACCTGGAAGCATCATTTATAAATATGGGAGTTCTTGCATCTCCAGAAACATCATAGGTTCTGGGGAGCTACTTTTGGTAGATATAAAAGTAAGTTATAAATTACTTTTACATTAAATGTGTAGATATTCTGACAAAACTATTTACAAACAAACATGACTTCAATAAATTTGGAAATAATAGATGAACAATTAACAGCTGTATAGTCAGATTAAAGATGAAGATAATTATGATATTTATAAAAATCGAGAGACTGCCAAGATAGAAGGTGCCTTATGCTTAGCAATGAGTCGTTAAGTTTTATGTACAGCAACTGTTCAACTGAAATATCCGATGATGAGCAGAGATTGAATGTCTCCATTAACAAAGGCAGGTAAGAAGGATGGAGGTCTAGGGTTATTTTCTCATGTCCTTAAAAGTGTACACAGATGGTAACATTTGGCTTGTATTCTTAAAGTGCCAAACTTTGCTGAACTTAAGAGTATAGAGCATAGTAAGAAGCACCTCACTTATTTAAAGGGAAAGAAGAGACTATAAATAAAGTCGAGGAGAAGGAAAACCCACAGTCTTTAGGAGCTGCAATGTCTCTGACTTCTTACTGAACATTTTATCACAAAGAGAGACAATGAGGCATGCTGCATTTGCCTAACTGTCCTAAAGATCAGGACACAATAGTGCGTGGTTAGGTAACAGCCTAGCATCTATGCAAGGTACTGGATGCGATCCCTGCGTGGATACATGTTTAGTACAAATGCGCATGTGTGCAACTAGAATGCTTCACAGCTCAGTGTTGCAGTGAGCAACCTCTGCAGCCGAGCAGGATGAAAGGGACACCTGCCTCTCATTATCTCTCCATCTGTGCTGTTGGAATTTTAGATCGTGCATAAGCATCTTCTTCTAAGAAGAATTTATTTTTTTACAAGTTCCAAGCAAGTGAGTCCATTTTTTCCTTAATTAAAAAAGTCCCCAAATCAATTCAAATGAAAATAACCTTAGGAAGGGATTTGTGTTCTCCTCCTCACTCCCCTCTTCTCAAATATTTGACATTAGTATTGGAACCTGGAAGGTCCTATCATGTGAACGTATTTGATTTCTGCATGTTACTATGGCACCACATTCGATCCACGAACCAAGATTATATTCAAATATATTCCAAGTCTTGTATGAGAAATAATGAATACTACAAAAGATATATATTGTCACTTAACAAATAGGAAAGGTAAGGTTTGGTGCACTAGTAATGGGCATGAGATTGTGGAGTTAATCCACCAACAAAATCAATTACAGTGACACTCCTACTTTGTTATTCAAACTAACAAATGGCCTCAGTCCTTCCTGGAATGCATGACTGGTAGGATTTTCACATTGGTTATAACAATGTACAACATTAAACATAGATGCCATTTATAAAAGAGAGTTTGACATGTACAAAAGGTCATCTGTACTATCTCCAATATGCCTTAATTAGTTGATAACTTATAATAATGTTTTATGATTTCAGGTATTTATTTGAAATAAAATAGTGCCACAGAAAATGATGCTTTGAGGAAGTGAGGCTCTAAGGCTGCAAAAGCACATCTTGCCTTTGTAATGGGCTTCTTTTTAAATGGTGGTTGAATCATCGAGTAGTTTTATCTCATCACATAGCAAATATCATAAATTTTAGAGACTTCAATTAGCATCCACTGATGATCTCATGAGTCTAGAAGATGGGCACAGCATGCCTAGGTTCTTTGCTTGGTATTTCAGAGGGCTGAAATCCCAGTGTCATTTCTGATTGTTTTCATAGAAAACAGGGAACCCAGAGCCTCTTCTCAGCTCACAAAGTTGTGTCACCTCCTTGCATTTTAAAGACAAGAAGGTCCTTGCTCACTATGTGTTGCATCCCTCACATGTATCTACTGTATCCTCAAAGTTCACAATGAAGAATTTACTTTGAATCGACTCTCAGTCACACTGGAATCCCTGTTGGAGAAATTGGATTGTATCAGGTTCACCTAAATAATTGTCTTATCTTAAAGGCAAGAAAATCTGTGATGTCAATTATAGCTCTAATATCTCACAACAGACCAGTTTTGATTGGTTAATGATTGAATAAATGAGAAGTGGCATGCGTGCTGCAGGGGTATGGAGGGGAAATCTTAGGAGCATGAGTGATGCCACCATCATCTAAGCCAGCGGTTCTCAACCTGTGGGTCATGACCCCAGAGGGGTCATGTATCAGATATCCTGCATATCATATTTACATAATGATTCACCAACTGCAGCAAAACTACAGTTATGAAGTAGCAATGAAGTAATTTTATGGCTAGGGGTCACCACACCATGAGGAACTGCATTAAAGGGTTGCAGCATTGGGAAGACTGAGAACCACTGATAGCTGTCCTCACCTCCTAGACTCTCCCGCATTTGAGTATCCTCTTAGGAGAATTAACGCAAGGGACATCTAACACGATGCTTTGTTCATGTGAGTTACACTTAAGTGATAAATGACAAATTGCTTTGAGGATTAGGTACAAGACCATTTACTGTCTCTATATACACTTTACAGTTTGGATTCTTGAACCTCATGGGGATAAAATTACCTTAAAGTTATATGGTGGGCCTGCCTTCACAGTCTAGGTTCATGTCTCTTACAACCTATAAAGTTTGATCCTTTCCAAGTATTGAGTATCATAATTTCCTGTTTAAGTTTTATATTTCAAAATTTCTAACAGGGTTTTAAAAAAACATGCACAGATAGAAGACAATGTCCCCTCTCTTATAGGTAGCTGAGCAGGTGACTGAATTTTACAAGAATAAGACCACATTGTGAAAATGATTCATATATATATGCATATATAGAGACATATACATGCATATATATTTTTTTCCTGTGGAGGAAGATTTTTAAAATCACAGCTATTATGATTCTTTATATAAATTCAATAAATGTAATGTGATACATTTAGAAGGTTTTAAAATTAATCCAATATTTAATTTGCTCTTCTCATGCTCTGTGTGTTTTTTAGTGGGGATGTTGGTGTGAACCTGGACTTAATAAGGTTATAGGTTGAGTAAGGGGTGGCTATACTTCTTGGTCACCAGACCATGGCTGGTTCAAGTAAAAAAATGCTACAGGCAAAATTCAGAATAACACAGAATAAACTGAAAATAATCTCAGCTTCTAATAACCATAAGAATATGTTTTATTCCTCATGGGACAAGACGTACTTGAACTTACCCTTCTCTTAAAGTTCTAGGCCCTGTGAAAGTCATAGGATGACTGCTGTCTGTAAGGTCAGACTGACAACAGACATGTGTAAACCTGCTCGCGACAGGAAGGAGAAACTGACCTCTGTTCTTTCTCATTTTATAAACAAGGAGAGTAAATCTGAGAATATAGGTGGAGGTCATAAGCACCCAGCTTGAGCAATGACTGAACAGAAGCATGAATGTGGATCTGTTGATTTGAATCTAGTATCCGTTTTAGTTTACCAGTGGTGTTATAACATTCGTTCATAAATATTGCGATTTCTACCACTAGGAGAAGTGTTTTGATGTAGCAGTATAGAATAAAAGAGAGATAGTGTATTGACTCCCACCCATTGCAAAGGTGGGGCGCCTGCCTCGAGTTTCACTTCCTCAGCCTTCCTTTCTGGTCAGGTGAGGCCACTCCTACTGACCTCCCAAACCTGTACCTGATTATTTCCTTTGGTCCAGACCCTTACAATGTGTGGCAAGATTTGTGTTTCTTCAGGGGTGAAAATATTTGTTTCAGCTGAAGCTAGTAGAATATTTGGGGATGGATACATTATAATTAGATGTATATTCTAGAAGATAGAGACACTAAAATCAGACTTACTTTTAGTCATTTTAAAAATTAATATATAATAATGCCTCTTGTGACACTGACCCAGATTAAAAGATAAGAATCCTCTTAGAACTTCTGATGCCTATCACACTTTAGTTTCTTTAGAAAGTGTTCTATACAAAAGAGAGAATGGGGGAGGGGCGAAAACCACAACCATAACATTTGACAGTGGATATTCTTTCTAGATGAAAACATATGGAACTGTATATGAGATATGAATCTCATCTATAAAGTGTCATAAGGAAAACAACTTCAATAAGACAACTGATGGCTAGAATACTGGATTCTAGGAACAACTCTAGGTTTTTATGTGATTTTAAGCTTAGTATGTTCCCACAAACAAAGACATGTTAGCTTTGTTTCTCTTCGTGTTCATAGATACTTGTACATCTGCATTGCTATGTATTTCACTCAGAAGCATGCTGTACTGAGATTCATGTGGTCTGCAGCAAATCTAGACAATTGCCAGCAAGGATACCTTCCTAATCTGGGTAGACATCAGCAAATTCAGCCTTAACATCGAATGGAGTTCAGAGTCATCATGGGGATTAAAGTTAGTAGCACAGAAGGACTTAGCTCTATGCTGGGATGTATCAAAAACATCGAGGGTTAGAGAGACGCCTCATCTCTCAGGAGGTGGAATACCTACTAGTCTTCCCAAGGACCTATGTTCAGTCTCTAACACCTGTACCTGGTGGCTCACAACCACCCGTAACTCCAGCTCCAGGGGATCTGTGCTTTAGACCTTCAGATCTCCTCAGGTACCCACACACATGCACATATACCTACACACAGACACAACTTTAAAAAGAAGATTGATCTTTTTAATTGTTCTGCATTCTTGCTACCATTATCCAGTGCCTAAAAGAGAAAAAATTAGTTTTTTCTTTTAACATGACGTTCTTCACACTTTTTGTTTCTCTCGACTATGGAGCGTGAAGACATTGCTATACACATTTAAGGAAATAAGGTCAACTGCATTGTGATTAATATTGTTTTTGAGCAAATTTTTCTAAGGGCACTAGATGGCGACCTTCACCTTTAATTTAAGGGGAATAATAATGTATAAAAGAAGTAAGTCTTCATTACTGCGTTCGCTCCAAGAGAAGCACTGCTACAGATTTAGAAGCAACATCTCACAGCTGGACCACTGGAATCCCACCATGTCTAAGTTTGAAGCTTTGAAACTGAAACCAGAATGGTGGAGAAACCAGCACCATAGCACCAAGGAGCCTTGAGCTCAAACTGCCCTAAATTTAGACTTTGCCTCCAACCTTTCATCTTCCTCCTATACGAATATGGGGTCATTGGGTCATTGGGTCATTAGGTCAGATCAGCTCATCCCTCTTTCCTTGTGATCTAAATTAAATATGTTTTAAGCTAATGAACAGGATTTTTTTCACCAGGCATCAACATTATTTAAGTTTACATTGACTTTCAAAAATAAATTTAATCTAGGAGGTTTAGAGTTCTGACATGCATATGGCATCCTCGCTTAAATGATCCCTTTAATAAGCAGAAGAAACATTTAAATACTGTCTTTGTTGCAAATCTGATAAGACTTGGGGAGAGTGATCAAGAGTCTTTATGAAACTATGTTTATTTTTCCATCAGTCATGTTGAAACTGTGCTTTAGGTTTTTAAATATGATAAACACTTTTTTGCATATATTATTTTTGAATGCACATTATTTTTTGAGTATTTCTAAAAGAAAAGAAGTATTGTAGCTGATTAAGTTTTCACACATAGGCGTGACGGAAAAGTAACTATCATCATCACGGAAAAGTTAGTCTGGGTAGAGGTATCTGCTTCCCTCAAGAAACCCAGATGTTGCGCTTAATAATTCTGAGTAGAATCAGACAAATGTATCTAGAACTGTGTGATAGAGAGGCTTCAAAAGGAAACCATATTTTAGGTTTTTTATAAACCAAAGCAAATGATTGTTTTCTTTTTGTATTATGTCAGAGCAGGTAGTACACTCATTTATTTTATAGGAAAAAAATTACACACTGATTTTTTTTCTTTAAAGGAAAGCTTCTCTTTAAGAGAAACTCAGTATTCTAGTTGTAGCTACTAAAATATGTTAACTTGTTTGTAGTTACCCAGGGAGGAAAGTCCCCCATACACCAAATAAATGAAAAACAGTGATTTATTTTATAAATCATGCTCTCTGTGGCGTATAATGGGTATGTTAAAGTGTAGTATTTACTGAACACTCAGGTTCGTAGGGCTATCGTAATCCCGTTAGCACTGGCTAGATGATAGATGCAAAGATAAGGGGAGAAACAAAGATGAATACAGTTGCAGATTCCAAACTGAGCTGGGGCGAGGGGTGACCCAGCAGGTTAGCAGCTGCAGTAGCCACTTAAGAACCATGACATTTGGATGCTCAATATACACTATTTAACTGGAGTAGATGAAATAAAATCCAGACCTTAAACTGTTCACAATCAACGCACGGTTATTCAATTTTCTATAAGCACTTGTCTTGTCACGATATGCTCATACAACCGTCCCCCCAAACATTTTACTTCACAATTGCCAGTAAAGTTAAATGCTACAAAACCTCACAATTACTATCGCCCTGTAGGGCATTCTTCTTAGAGAAAGTCACTTCACAGTGAGAATAGATACACACACATGCATCTCCTGACCATGTCCAGTCAGGCATAGCAGAAAGAAGGACATGGTGAAAAAAGATGGACTTCTTTAGATTATTGCAGAAATGTCTAAAGACAGTTTAATATTTATGAAACGTCTCTTACACATACACACATTCTCTCTCTCTCTCTTTCTCCCCCCCCCCACCCCCCAGGATCCAGTTACAAGCACTGCGTCATCCTTGAGAGATCACATGGTAATTGTTGCTATTTCAAGGATCAAGTGTCATGAAGCACCCCATCCCACTCCCTTCTTTTGGTACCATATAGCATAGAAGAGTGTCTGTGATGGAGTGAGCACAGGCTCCTTGGTCCAACCCTCTGTGGAAACCAGGCTCTCGGTGGGGTGGCGCGCTCGCGTATTCTCACCAAGCGACTGGGAAAGGGGGACGAGGGAGGGGGATCTCAGGGGAGGAAGGGCGGCTCTAATTGGTTTCTCAATGAAAGATAATCACCTATTCCCCAGAGACGCTAGGGATTAGCACTCTGCCTCTCCTCTCCTTCCTTTTAGACGCCTCATCCTCCCCTCTGAGCTTTTAGTCCATTCAGCAGGAGCGATCGCTGGAGCGGGGCTGCACTCTGGGCTCTGGGCTGAGCGCCCCAGTCCCCGGCTCGCTGCGCTCCTCTGCCGCCTTCCCAGCCACCGCCTCGGGAGGAAAAGTTTCGAGAAGAGGGATCGGGCTTAACCACAAAAATGAGCGAACTGGAGGAAGACTTTGCGAAGATTCTCATGCTGAAGGAGGAGAGGATCAAAGAGCTGGAGAAGCGGCTGTCAGAGAAGGAGGAAGAAATCCAGGAGCTGAAGAGGAAACTCCACAAATGCCAGTCGGTGCTGCCGGTGCCTTCCACCCACATCGGCCCGCGGACCACCCGGGCGCAGGGCATCTCTGCGGAGCCGCAGACCTACAGGTCTTTCCACGACCTGCGCCAGGCGTTCCGGAAGTTCACTAAATCCGAGAGGTAGGCGCAGGGCGTCGCGGGGCAGGGGCCACTCTCTCCTGTCGCTCGTGGGGGCAGCAATCAGGACCGGGGGCTGCGGCTCCCGGACAGCCCAGGGCGCCCCCTGCTCGCGGAGGCGGTCCGGGAAGGGGAAGTGTTTATTTTTGTTTCTGTGCATCACGTGCTGTAGTTGTCTCTGGCGGGCTGGGAAAGGGGAGCTCTCCGCGGAGACGCGCCCCTGTGGCGTGGGGGTGGGGAGAAGGACCGCGGAAAGTTTGCTACCCAGCGCTCCAAGGCGCGGGCTGCTGTCTCTCGGGGCGGCCACGCTGCGACAAAACCGTGACCGTCCGGGGGCCTAGAGAACTACCCAGAGGCGACCCTGGGACCCTGGCCTCGGGGTGACCTGAAGCTAGCTAGGGTCGAGTTCAGTTTAGGGACAGAGTTGGCCAGGAGAATGAGCTTTGCCAAAAGGGCTCTGGCCCGCGTTGGGGCGCACGGGGGCTGGTCTCCATCGCGTAGATCCAGCCTCCAGCCAAGGGCTGGGAGGGGAGGGTTATTCACAGGGTCACTTTCAGGGGAGCTGTGATGTCATCAAGAGAATGCCACAAAACCCCACCTCTGGGCGCTCATTTGCTCTGCTTCTGTTCCTTCTAGAAGTGCCACTCCTAGCTGCCCAGGAGTTGGTGAAGCTTGGGTCACCTTGCACATGAAACAGGTTAGGGGCCACTGCTTAGACCAGTGACGGAGAACAAAGCGAAGTTGGGGTACAGAAAGAAGGCCAGAGTTTTCTTTAGCCCCCACCTCGCCCCCTACTTTCTTTCTCCCGGGCATTTTAAGAGCCACATCCTTTGACTTAAAAGTTGTGGAGCTTCTTCGGGGTGTTCAGAGGAGACTGGATGGGTTTTGGCCACAGTAGAAAGATTTTGCACTCCACTCCGCCTTCGCGGAGAAGGCTGATCGATCCGCTGCAGCGGTAAAACCCTGTGGACATTAGGGGGAGGAAGTGCAGACTCCAAAGCCCATTACTGGCTTTTAGTCTCTGGAAGTGCAGGGCGAAAGTGCATTTCTCAGGATATTGAATATTCCATTAGGCGAGCCTTCATGCCCGCCTACCTCTTACCCTTTCCTCCTTAGATCGCTTGGTCTGACTTTGGGGCTCTTGGGGGACTACTAAACTACCCCCCCCCAAACACACACACTTAGCTCTCTTGTTTTGAGTCTAGTTCTTCTAAAGAGCAAGCCGTATCATAGGTACCCTCCCAGGTCAGTTCTAGGGTACCCCATGTTCCCGCTCCTCCACTGCACTATTTCTGACTCACCAGTGTATTGATCAATGTGAGGGCAAGCAAAACAGACAACCTGGGGCTGGGGAGGTGGGGTGTTCAAAGCTGGCAGTGAGTGGGGATAACTTAATAGAAATTCCCAAGGATACCATTTAGGCTGTGGGCTCCTTTTCTGAACAGGGATCTCAGAGAGATTTCAGATGCCCCGAGTCACCTTCGACTTTTAAAATGACACTGGTACCTTTTGTCCCAGACTGCTTTGGAAGTTCCTATTGCCCGGAATGAGGCCACTCCTCTCCCACTTAGGCTGAAACTGCAAAGAGAGTCAGTCTTTGGCCTGGCCCTAGGTTGGGAAGCTGCTGCAGTCCTGCCTCCGCCTGGCTGCGCATTCCGTGGCCGCTGCCCTGCCCAGGCTCGGCAGCTGGAATCAATCTGCCCACCTCCTTAAGAAGCCACTTCATCAGCGGTCACTAGGCAGCTGCTTGCCTCCCAGAGCTGCCGGTTCGAGCTTTATCGCATTTTTGAAATTTCAGATTTCGTATCTGGGCTGTGCCCCTTGGAGTAACAGTATGGCTTCACAGCAGAGAGGAAATTCTCACCAGGGAAAACCCGCCTTCCCAGAGACTAGTCTCAGGCGCCAGTTTACAGAGAAACACTCCCTCCCCCCAACAAGCATTCTCAAAGAATGTGAAATTTTTATATTTACGAAGAGGAAATGGCTTGTGTCATATGAAATACCATCCTCACCCCCACCCAGCGGGGTTTGTTATTGAAGTAGGAACTTTCATCTCTAGTGGCTCATGCATAATAGAGATTAAGGGCACATTTATTTGTGTCTTGAACAAGTATCTGGAATACTTTTCTACTTCCTCTTTGTCCTGCTTTACACGGAACTGAGGGAAAAGTCTGTCTTCCCACTTGTGCTTACTTTCAAGTTTTCAAAAGGAAGCATGCAGTTTATTTTCAGTAAGGTGACTCATTAGCATTTAAAGAATTTTGACAGGTATAATATATGGGCATAGTATCCATTGGAATTAGGTACTCACTTAAAGAGACAGTACTAAAGTATCAACTGTAAGACATCTTGGGTTAGCTAAGAGAAGAAACACTTAAGGTATTTCTAAAACGTGAAGGCTAGTATCTAACAAGATGCCTTCAAAATAAAAGAATACTTTGTGTGTCTCTGGTATTTGAGTTTAGGAAGCAGTTATTCTATCTCCAGTGATATGCCATGGCTGAAACAGAGTGCTTTATTGCAAAACTAATGTTTAATTGTAATTTGAATGATAGCTATTAACAGTGAAAGTTCATTTCAAAATTTTATTAGGGCACATCAGTTTTATACCGACAAGAAAATAGATTTTAGTTTGAATTAGGAATTTGTCTAGAGGGAAAACTAAAAGAAGATTTTCCTATATATTTATGCTTTAGGAAGGGTCTGTAGTCTAAAAATAATTTACATAGTAGATGGCAAAAATGTATCTTAAGCTTTTATTGTAGTGGAAGGAAATGGGAGAAATTATCTACTGCTCTAATCCACTCGGTCCTACTATCTAGATTTTCATGTGTCCACAGAGGACATAATGCGTGTTCTCCATTAAGAGTGATCCAAGTATCTAAGGAATGCTTAGATGAAAATTATACCAGGGAAGTGGAAGATCTGAGCTCTCACGCTTAAGTATCAAGTGTACAGAATGATGGTCATGTTTAAAAAGGAAACATCTGACTTATTGCAGTACTCTTTGCAGACCCCTTAAGCAATGCTCCGTAGGGATCACGTGATTATCACTGAACACTGCAGGCTCTTTCAGATGGTGATGGTGATGATATTTAAAATTTATGATTTAAGGACTTTCTTTTAGCTAAAGAACCCCAAGTATTTCCCACAGATTCCCTGGAACCCCACTCCCTTTACGCATATATTTCACACCAAGAATTTCCTATTCTTCTCATTTTTCCCTTAAATTTTCATATACATGTAAGTTCCTTATTTTGGCCGTCTCATTAACTAGTTTATGCCCATGAGACCACACAGAAGTTTTAAATTAGCTTGAGCAAGGGCTAGAATCAATATTAACTCATTCAGGATTCCAAAGTGACTGGGGCTCTTTTCATCTTAGTCCCCTTGATTCCTGATACCAGTTGATCATCAGGAACTTGGACTTCCCTGGGACATAGATCCATAGACTGGATACCCCAGAAAACCCTTGCTTTTTTGCATCTTTGATCCAACTCAGATGTAATTTGACCTTCAGACTAAGTCAAGAGGGCATTTTGATAAAAGCAACTTCAATAAAGTGTATCCTGGCTATATTCTGTTACTTATCAGTTACTTACCAGTAACTTATCCGTTGTTCATATGGAGCATATACAGAGCTTTGAAACAACGAGAAAAGCAACAATATAGACAACTTATATCTCTGGCCTCAATACTGTGCTAGAAACGGTATCTACTGCAGCAGTTCACCTTTTTACTGTAGCACATCTAAATGGTACCTGCACTTCTCAGGGAAGGAATTCCAGGCTTTCAATCTAACAACTTCCTCATAGACTCCCAGCCCAGGACCACCACAACCAGTTTTAAACCCAAACCTTATAGTTCTTAGGGTCCACATAAAAGAGGTGGAGGCACAGACTAGGTCTCCTTCAATCTCAGTAACCAGTGAGCATTTCTCACTGGGTAGAAAGGACCTACCATGCACTAAACTGACCTCCTGAAAAAGACCAAAGCCATCCTATATATACCCTGGATGGATCTGCTTAACTGGGAAGTCCTGCTAGCCATCTCTTATCTTCCTCTTCTCCTGGTTTCTGTAGCTCAGTGTCATGTGCAGGGATGAAGAATAATAACATTGTGTCAGGCATTGGAATTGCTGTGGCTGCCTCCTTTGGATTGCCTTTGCATTTGCTGGGGGAGGACCATGTGCTAACCCATTCCTGTCTTACCATAGCTGAAATCAAAGGGAATGTTCAATATATTATCATTGTAATGTTCTCACAACAGCATCGGGGAGACAATGTTGATTAAGTTGAATCAAAAGGACAGTAATTTGGGCAGGAAGTTAGGGCAAGCTAATGGTGTGGGGAAGAGTTTTAGACTGGCTAGCTGATGAGCACCCTTACATCTTGACACATGTTTTCGAAAGGGACAGGTCTGAGCATCAGCATGTCATGTGGAGTTTCAGCCCAAACTGTGCCTGAGATAGGTGGTTCGTTGGTTTAGCAATGGGAAAACTAAACAAATATTTGTGGACATGCTTTTTCAAGCATCTCAGAAATAAAAATAGAAGAGCGTTGTATGTTACTTGGTTGTGCATCTGTTCCAGAGATGCCAAATTGTTACGTTTGCCCTGCCATTTACTTATATTTATTTAAGTGACATTTCTTTGAGCTCTAGAACCAAGAATATGTTTCCAGATGGATTTGTCTGTGCCAAGACTTCCTCTTCATTTGAATCACTAATGTAAGCTGAGGTCAAATACTTATATTCAACCATGTGCCCATCAGAAATTTGACCCTCACACCAGACCTGAACAAACAAGAGATGTCCTTTCTTTTTTCACCTTCCTGTCAGAGGGCCTGTTTCCAAGTGGGCTCTTGACATTACTACTCAAAGATGCTGAGAATGCACTGCATCTTTCGTTCAATAGGATTTTCAGGTAATTTCATAGTTGCACAGGGTATGAATAATTATTTTTGTTTCCCATTGAGAATTTGCTTATCAGGCTCCAGAGCCAGACGTTATCAAGGCTTCTTGTAGGTTTTGGAAGTTACTGTGAGCTCTGAGATAAATCAGGAATAGCATATCCTGTTTCACAAAACTGAAAGTTCCAAAGCTTGGGAATTGTCAGAAAAGGAATATTGACCTTGACTCTGGCTTTGTTGGTGTGCTTGCTAGGCTGTTGGTTCACCGCTGTGAAACTAGGACAAAAGAAAAGAAAAATGAAATATATATTCACACATACAGATGTACATAGTACATTTGTATGCAGACATATACCAGTTGCCACCTGATTCCATCTCTGATTTACATTTCCTATAGTCATTGTTATAAACTTGATTAGGTTATCCCAAAAAAGTACTCGTGGAAAGGAAGACTTCCTTCTTATTTCTGTTTTTCTAACGCTGCTCATGGTATCTTAAAGATTCTCAAATGCCTGTGCATGCTGTTAGGCACATCGCTCTATGGCCTCACTGAGAACCAGATACAATAATCAGTGGTAGTCAGTCTCCAGTGCTCTTATCCAGTGCTCTATTTTTTTAAACCACTTTCTTTGTTCCTGACCCTTCCTGAGTTGTGTGTGTGTGTCCTTTGGATCTGTGTTTCTAGTTTCTAGCTTGACATTTTTGAGCCCTACCTGATCTGTCTGCTTGTAAAAGTCACATAATATAGAAACGGGGCAAAACATACTTCTTGAAAAGATTACTGCATTTTAAAATCTGTTATATCTTCAGACAGTTCAGTGTGGGCATGAGTGTGCATGTGTGCGTGTAATTTGAGTTTCCAAAATTAATAATATAATTATTCATATTGAACATTGTAAGGCTTTAAAATAACTGTTCAGTGAGAAACTAAGGAATCTTTAAGAGATGCATCTTTTATGTGAGTTTAGGAAGGGTGGGTGGTAGAACTTACTTTCTTGATTTAATACCTTCACTCTTGAGCAATAGTTTATTTTAGAGAAGTGGTTAATCTTCTCCATACAAACCACAGAGATCATGCAGAGAGCACAGACTTTGCTGGTTGTGTGGTAAGCATTCTCAGATTGTTTTGTGGGTGAATAGAACAGAAACCTATACTGCCTTACAAAAGCTTGTAGCTTTTGGTGCACACAATGCATACTTTATGTTGACTAGAACTTTTCAAAACAATATCTGAAGTTTGCCCCATTCAAAGCACCTTCTTCTATGTACTTCCTTTCCCTGGTGCATATTGGTTTGATTTGTTCTTGGGAGTTCATCATTAGTAGCTAATTTGTTGTCCTGGGATTTAATTTAGGCTGATTGTTTTTCCCTTTATAAGTCTGGCACACTGTGGTCAAGGGGCAACATAGATGTGCTGGTTTTATGAAAGACAAACCAGCAAGGTATCTATTATAATTACTTCAGTAGAAATTAGCTTGACTTTTTAACTTGTAATAGAAACGATGCAGCTACAGCCACTAAAATAAACCCTTGGCTACACTGGTTGCAGATTCAGACTCTCCTTTGTACATAGTCTAACTTAGCGAGGGCTTCAAAATATATTTTACATTCCCAGATTTCTCTTCCTTTGAGTTCTCTGACCTCAAAATGCTACAAAAATATGGTTACAAAACTCTTTAGGGTTCCTAAAAATAATTGTATGTTTGCTTTTCACAAATATTCCTGGGTCTGTTTATTCAACGATACGGTGCTGTGATTGTCTAACAAGCAACTAGAAAGCCTTTGGGTAAATGTTAGTGTTTTTCCTGAAGCTTCTCATTGCCCACACAGTGTGCATGAGACTCATTTCATGTATTACACAGTCACCAAAGGACTTGTTTACGTGTGCCAGAAATTCCGAAAATAGAAAATTCTTTTATATCTTAGGCTGTAAACCCTTGTGAAGAAACCAGGTCTGTTTACAGGAAAAATTCCAACTAAATAAAGCCCACAGTTCACCAGGCTTCTCCTTTCCATGAGCTGCTTTTCAGAGACAAGGTATATCCCGAATATATTAAAAACAAGTGAAAGAACCGTGTGTCTTTGAGGGTAAGAGCACTTCATATTAAATGATGTTTCCTTTCAGAGACTAAAATCACTTTAAAACAGTCCACCTGGCATTCCCCTCTTACCCCAGTGGATTTCAACTGCAACATCACAAAATGGTATGCCTTTGATCAATTATAAGATTAAAATGAATAAATGACTTTTTTTTTAAAAAAAAAAATCAAAATTCATGAATTATTTGTTCCTTAAAAAACAGGGCTGAGCGCATTCCCGGACATTTCCCTTGGGAAAGCCGTTCTCTGAGTTCCAACTGGCTTCCTAGACAGGGAGGCTTACAAATGTATAGCAGGAAACTGCACACAATCCGCAGATGGTCTTGTCTTTTCACAGGAGAATGGTACACATGGGGATATCATCTGTCTCGTGAGTCACTGCAGAAAGAAATATCTAAGAGCCCTCATCTGATCTAGGCTTCTGAAAAATCAGCTTCTTGACTCTGACTCATTAAACTACTTACTCGTGGACAAAGGTGTTAGATTTCCTAGACTCAACTTAGCAGTTCTGTTTCTCAGCGGTGTCCCCAAGGTGTGATGTACATAGGATGTACTATAGAAAGGCTTCTACGTGCGCACAAGTGAACTTATTTTAATTTAATAGATTTTAGTAAATGGTGGGAGAAAACATTTGACTACTGCATGGGAACCATGTTGCGTAGCTATATTGCTTAAAATGAACTGAGGTTTAAGGTTTAATAGATATTTTTATTTTTATTTATTTATTTATTCATTTATTTATTTTGGTATTTTTCGAGACAGGGTTTCTCTGTGTAGCCCTGGCTGTCCTGGAACTCACTCTGTAGATCAGGCTGACCTCGAACTCAGAATGTCTCTGCCTCCCGAGTGCTGGGATTAAAGGCATGCGCCACCACTGTCTGGCAGATTTTTTTTTAAGAAGAAAAGTACAGATTGTGGTTAATGTAGATACAGTGAAGCAGAAGTTTAGGAAATATTGTTTTAAAGTCTTTTTTTTTTTTCCGTGAGAAATGTAATGTTTTCATATTTGTTGTTTTGCTCGCTCATACCATATTTTGGAGGATTCTGTCTAACTGGGTTCTTCCGTAACCATCTTCGAACGGTATTTTACATCGTTGTCTCTCAGTAGCTTTGGGGGAATTGAACTGGGGACGTAGAATTAAAATTGTTAGCGTTTAGAAAATATACTCGTTAAGCGAGTTTGCTTAAGAGTTAAATTAACGCTGTCCAGGAAAAACATTTAAGTTCCTTCAGATTTATGGCTTTTACTCCATAGATGATTATAAAAGCCCAGAAAAAAATATCGGAGATTGGAAGCCCACCTTCTCCCAGCCTGTGTCTGGCTGGGTCCACCGAAGAGCGGAGATCTGCTCACCTCATCCTTACCCCAGAACTCACTCTTGTTTTGGAGGGTGGGTAAACATGGTGAAAAGAGGGGTGACTTAGATCTGGGGCAAGAAATAAGCAAATTTCATTCTTTATTCTAGAGAATTCTCCAGGTCATCCGCTCAACCATGTAAGAAAGGGAAGTCTTCAGGCTTCAGTGTAGCTCAGCAGATATTAAAAAATGGGAAGCAGGAAGGTTAGGGAGAGCAGTATGCCAACAGTCGCCACAAGATGGCAGCAGAGGTATAAGATTTACTAGTTGGAGCTCACAGGCAGTATGAGAATTTATCTATGTCAGTAACTTTCCTAACAACAGGATTCACATATTTACTTCTATTTTTCTGATCAGTGATGATTCCAGGGAATGTGTTTAAAACATCAAGTGAATTTCTCTCCAGTGTTTCTGTTGAAGACGAGACAAACAGGACAGCTTGCATGGAGAGTTCTTTGAACATTGATGTCTCCTGAGGGAAATGTCCAAACCCCTCTGAGGCAGCCTCTGGGTTCATATTTCATGGAAAGGAGGAAATGGGGAGAAATAATGGACAATTAAGTCTGGTTTAAAATGGATGTGTGTGTGTGTGAGGAGATAAATGGAATTCTCCCCCTGTCTCAACTCCTCTCTCTCCCATGGAAAAGCAAAAAATAATCAACCAATCAATAAAGAAAGAAAATATTATAAGAAAAATTAGATCATTTAATAGATAATTCAAGGAGAAGCTTCCATATCTTTGATAATTCTGCAACTCTATAGTATTGTTAAATAACGATATAGCAAGTAGTGTGAAGTCTCTAATGAACGAGATGTTTAAATACTTCAGAAAAGGAAACTTTTTTTTTTATTTTTGAGGGGAAGAGATATCCTAAATATAAACTGCTTTTCATTTTGGGGCATCAAAGAACTGAGGACCGTTTGCCCACCTGCCGCTGAGGGATGCATTTTGGATCATGTCTAGCAAGCTGTAAGTTTTTGAATCAATATTCCCTTGGAAAGTCTTCCTGTAAAAGGCTATTTCATTCACTCTGTGACCTTCTTGTTAAGGGAACCCCTCAGGGGCCTGGACGTGAAGTACTTTTGCTGCTGGCATCCTTTGTGATTTAAGGCTCAAGAGAAATGTGCTTTTTTTTTTTTTTTTTTGGTCTGCCTTGGTGAGATCCAATAGCCAAAGGAGGCTGTGCTATTAGTAAAAATAATTCAGTTTAGAATCAATGCTTTTATTTAGTCTTTTCAATTGGCTACCTTACCCAGTGTTGGGCTGGATGTTTCTTAAACCAGCAAGAAGGAAGATAGAAACACTTCAAAATGATGCACATTTTAATGCTCTATTTGACAACAAATTACCTTTGTAAAACGTGTTTTAGAATTATGTGATAAGCCAATTTGCAACTGTTAATGTATAAAAATGTTCCAGGGATCAGTCATTTATATTCTTCCTAGGTTAGGGACAGAAGCTTTTAGCCAGCCTATGGTGCAGAGAGAGTGGAGTGTAGATCTGAGGGGAGCCTTTATTCCTGATGAGTGTGGGCAAGGTCTAAGAGAAACTCCCCTGCCCTCTAGACACAGTGAAGCAAGCAGCAGGCAACACTCCCCTCCCCACCCCCATCTCTCTCTTTGTTATCTCTGCAGGAAAATTCCTGAAGCATAACATCGGTTTTTGAGGTTTGCTGCCTTGACAGTGTCTGGTTATCTGGCCTTGCTGTCTGTCTTCTGGATACCAGGAAGGCAGTGCTCTCAAGAAAGGGCAGGCTGGCAACACTGTAGCCATTCAGACATTAAAGCAATTAGAAGGGGAATGACATTTCCTCTGTGCAGTGCTGTGTCATAGTTAACCACCACGTGCTCTCTCTCTCTATAACTATGGGCAAAGGCTACGCTTCCAATCTTTTGGTTTTAATCTTCAGATTTATCTTTTTCTTTGTTTGCTTTATCGTCCAAGCAATGGATGCTGGTTGTCAGACAATAGAACTATACAAACCTGACCTCATTCTCCGAGTCCTTCCTAGTCCTCCTACAGGAGAGAGTCAGGGTTTAACTTAAGTATGCTTGTGCAAACTTTTATATAGAAAGAGAACTCTCTGTCACAGAGTTGTGACTGGTTTCCTTCCCTAGAGTATAGCTATTCCTTAACATTCCTTGGTAAACTACTCCTTTTGTGATTAATTAAAGAATCCAAGCTTTTGGACAGATCGGTCCTTACCAGTCTTTTTTCAGATTCATATATGATCCCCTTCTGTTTACACACCCCAGCTCAGCTGACAGCTTCTGTTTATTTTCATTGTTATTGCTACAAACAGTAGTAATGATGGACCTAATATTCTTGTAGACAGCTTTTGCAATGTCATTTATTTATAGATGAGATGAATGCCAAAAGGTGAGAGTGGCAAGTCAAAAAAAAAAAAAAAAAAAAGGGAAAAAAAAGTAAACTTCAACTCAACTCTTCAAATTCCTTTGAGAATATGTACACTTGGTGTGTGAGAAAAATATCTATGCTTTTGTCTACTCAAAAGAAAAGACGTGCTAGTGACACCAGAGAACGTAACGTTTGCAACATTAAAGACAGTTCTCTAGAAAGACATCTGTTATGTTGCCATCTTAGAAGCAAGGGGAAGGTCTGATGTATTTCCCCCTTGACTTATGGTCACAAGAACACACACTTCTTGACGCGTCATCATTTACATGTCCCTTTATTTTTCAGATTTATAGGTCCATGTAGCACCAATACCTTTCTATGTGGTTTTATAAATTGAGGAAAAACCCCCAGGCCCCAAGATGTGGCTTTGAAAGTAAGGCTGCGATTGTATGCATCTACTGCACGTACAACAAAGGCCTGCTGCATGAACTGCAGTGATTTGTTTTTCTTTGCATTAGAATAAAATTTTGATACTTGAAGGACTCTGAGGAACTTGCTCTCCCACTTGGGAAAATAACAAATTCCAAGTCTCTCTGCTACATTTTTTTTTAAAAAAGACTGGTGGGAAGATTTGGACATTTATGGTATTGGAGTCACAGAGCAGATTTTACTTTTTATAGGCTAAGATTTCCATTACAGCCTTTCCTCCCTGCCCCTCTCTCTGCTTTGGTATTTGTTTTTTGTTTTTTCTCTCTCTCTGTCAATGTTGAGATATTGAGCTAGATTTGATGAGAGGTATGTTTACTGGTATTTATTTGAATGAGAATCTAATAATATGAATGATAACATCATTAAGCTTGGATTTTTTTTAAATTACATTTATTTATTTATTTACTTATTTAGTGTGTATTATGTTTCAGCACACATGTGACATGGTGCATATGGAGGTCAGAGGGCAGTTTGTGGGAGAGAGTTAGCTCTGTTCTTCTACATGCGGGTCTCAGGGTTAAGATGCAGGTTGGTAGTATTGGAGACAGGTGCTTTGATGCCTGGGTTTTAATCTCCTCTTCCTAGCAAAAAGACTAAAGAAAGAGAACCTTTGAGAAGGTAGGCAGAAGAGAAATTTCAACTCAGTCTAACCCAGGAGTAGATAGTGACCAATAAACTAACGATCTTGGTGTTCACAGACTTGAAGAATTCGTTCACATACAGATTTTGTGACTTTAGATAAATGGCTTATTTCCTTTAGGTTAATTTTGACATCTTTGCAAAAACATGAATGACCTTTCCTTTAAGTGTCATGTGCAGATATGTTCCAGGGCTGTTTGTAAGGTGCTGGGAGATGCTGAGCATAAAACTCTCAGGAAATTGCTGGCAAGTGTGTAATAAAACCTTCACAAGGGCAGAAGGGTTTCCTGGCAATCTGCTTTTGGAAGCTACTACTGCTCAGAAAGGATTTTAGGAAGTATCCTGTTCACCCGTTTGGATTAATCAACAAACAGTTGTAACATACAAACCGAAGATCAGGAGGATCTAAAGGATTCCGATTTGCCAACTACAGATGCTTGTTAGTGTGTCTGAACTGCGATTGGACCTCAAGTCCCTTGTGTTCCGTAAGCTCACACCTTGAGAGTATCTTAAATATAAGCAGTGAGTGAACCATGGAAAGGAGGGATGTGTAAAGTGAAACAGGACGAGTAGAAATGACAAGATAAGGTGCTGTAACCATGTTCTAATAAGATGCAAACATATATATATATATTCATATATACAATACATATGCATACGTGTATACACACATATACAATTTGACTTAGTGATGCAAATGACATGGACTGCTCATCACCAGCTGTACACCCCTCTAACTCTAGAATATTTTTACAGGAATTTTGTAGAAAAGCTGCTTCTTGAAGACTTCAAGCTTAAAGGAGGCAGTGCCACACAGGGACTCTGAGTGACCACTTGCACCAGAAGTGCAAGGGTTGCTCAGAGAGTATGTCCTGCATAACTGGGACATGACTACGGACACACACTCTGGAAAGTCACACTTGCTCAGTTCCTTATTTCCAGCTTTGTCCTTCTGTCTTCTCATTACCTATGTGTTCAGGCATGCTCTGAATTGCCAACCAGTTGCATTGCAGTCTTGCAGACAGAACTAGGGGCCATGCAGCTATCCCTACAGTACAGTAGATTCCTGTCTCTCCATACCTGACAGCCATGGGGAAGAATGCTCTTACTGAATGCTCTGGGGTGTATCCGTATCTCTAGTTCCCATTAAGCTTGTACCTTTGAGAGTTCTCAGTGCCTGCTTGCTATTTAGAGACTAATTTTTATTATATTTGAGTTTTTCTATGTGAACAAATATTACTCTAGATTTCATTTCTCCTAGGGAATTCTGATCAGTTAACATGTAGGAAGACACATGATGTAGTTTGGAGATCAAAAAGCCACGTTCTGTGCTCTTAGACTGATGTCATCAAAAGCACATCCAAAGCTTTGGCCTCTTCAGTTGTTTAAAAAAAAAAAACAAAACAAACCCATGGTTGTTGACAGGCTTAAATGAGCTCATGCATGAGAAAGACTTAGCTGAGTGCCCTGTACAGAGCAGTCATTCAACAAACACAGCTCTGACTGCCATTGTTTACCGTGTCTGACCTCATTCACCAAATATATAAGGTGCTTTTAACTCCGTGCCAGGAATGGACCCATGTGTATTCTGCCATATTTCTCAGCCCACACTTGGATCTACTTCTGCTCACTGGAATAGTTATGACACTGTTTTAGAAGTCATTTCGGGAGTCACAAATGGCACTCTGCATTGGCCATATTTAGGACTTACTTGATTTTCATTTCTATCAACGGAAGAGTCTGTCTTTCTGGGCATGTTTCACACTCCTCACTCTCACCACAGCTTTTTGCAAACTTGTTGTTCTAGGAAAGAATTCTATAAGCTCATAAGCAGACAGAGTTAGCTGTGCTAGGGCCTGCTCTGTGGCTATGGGCTCTCTGAACCAAACGAATATGGATTTTCAGGTTTATTTTGCCTGAGAGATTCAGCATCTGCGTGGTTGAACCTTTGAAGACAGCTAGCTAGCTTACAAGATTTTAACCAGTTCGTTTCTTTGGTTCTTCCCTCTTTTCTTTCTCTTCTTTCATTTCGTTTTTTTCTTTTCTTTTTCTTTTCTTTTCTTTCTTTCTTTTATTTTGTTATTCAAGTTAAGTTTGCAGTATAAACAAAGTACAGTTACACACAGAGAATCAATATGTTAATGCTACATCATGAAGTGTTCTCATTACCTAGGAAAGCCTAGAGGTCTCTTTCTGCTCTTCTTTTCCCTTCCAGGCAGTGTACATGCATGAATACAAAGGCCGAGATATGGAGACATGGAATTCCATAGGCCTGGATTTCAAGTTTCTGATATCGGACATTAGTCATATTGTTTAATGTCTCTGAGCTAGCTTTACCTCTGCAAAGTGAGACCAGGGCCCCTCTCTCCCCCATCCCCAAGTCAGGGATGTGACTCAGAGGGACTTTTAGTTGGGGTGGCATGGCAATATAAGAACTAGTAAAGCTGAAGAATGCAAATCTGAGGAGATGGATTATTTTGTCTGAATTTATCTGTTCCTGTCCCCAATCCCATGGCACTTTGCTGTGTACAGTATTTATTATCATTCCGTGAGCTCTGTGCACATGAGGAGACAGAGTTCAGATACATGGCAAGGCATCCAAACACTCACTGGAAGAAGAATGCTGGGTCTCAAGGCTCTCCCACTGTATAGCATGATAATCCACAGCAGGTGTATGTACATGGAGTAACGGAAGAAAAGTAGACATTGTGAGATCTTCTGGTCTTTTTAAAATTTCAGTGAAAATGAAAGTAGTTACGGTATCAAAAGTCCCAGGCCCCATTTCTGGGGTGGGGGGATATAGACCCCCTCCTAAATGTGTGCCTGTATGAATGTCCAGAAAGGCATGTGTCCATATGTCTTGGGCTATTGAAGCCAATGAGCAGTTAGTGAGTTTGAAATTACAGAAATCTGTGTTTTCATAGTTCAGGGAGCAAGTAGTTCACACTCAAGGTGTCGGCAGAGGTGTGTTGTCATTTAAGTCTAGCAGGGAGGCTCTTTCCCGGCGTTTGGAGGCTGCTAACCATCTTGGGCCTCTGTGACTTGTGCTCATAGCTCGCCATTGTCAGCCTTCACTTCTGCACGGCTGTCTTCCACAGCGGCTGAGTCTATGTCTCCTACTTGTGAAGGCGCAGCCATGACTTGAAAGCACAGGATTCATGTCTGTAAAGACCTTGTTTCAAGTAAGTTCTTTCCAATTTACTAGTTCTGGGTGGGGGTGAACCTTAGGTGAGCAGTATTTAACTCACTACCCAGTACAGTCTGCATTTATCTTTCTCAGACCCAGTGCAAAGCTATGACTGACTTCTGAAGTCTGCTGGGTCCCAAGGAAAAGAGATGGGATGAGGAGGGCGAGGGACACATGTCCGTGTCAGTGAGGCAAGGGCTGTGGAGACTTTCCCACCTCACCAGGCATTTCCATCTGCTTTCCCCCTCTCCTCTGAACTTCTTGATGAGTTAACTGACAGTCTACTGGCTCAGATGAGGCCAAAGTTTGCTTTAGAGTGAGAAGAGACTGGTAGTTTCCATTGATGTGTACTGAAGTTTTCTATCTTAGGAGGGAAAATGTTTATAATTTAAATGTTTATCTTAGGAGGGAACTATAATGCTTTAGTTCTGGATGCTCTTGGTGAATTGGTGAATTGTTTCTTTATGGTTATCAGAAACATATGGAAGAAACCTTAAATAGAATAAAATCAGAGCACCTTTGGCACATTTCTCAACTGAGAGACGCTTTAAGTATTTTATTTCATCCAATTAAAGTTACACATTCTTAAAGACCAGGGTTATACTTGGGCATAAATGTTTTTTAAGTTGGTGTTATCTTATATATTTAAAAGTAGAATTTAAGTGGTTCTCTCACTTTTACCCTAAGCCAAGACATAAACACATTTTATAACCTAATCATAAACTTTTGTTAATTCAGCCAGTTTTATTATATTATACCCTGGAGACCATAAGCCTCTTAATTATTTAAGAGAAATTTAACAATATGAACTAGTTACATAGTACAATTGGTGGTCTATTTGTATATAAAATAAGCTATGTAATGAAGTCTAGATATCATTTGAAATGTAATCAAAAGTATGATAGTATGTATAGATTTGGATGAAAGTATATTAAGTTAATTGATCATTTATTTTCGTAGGACTTGGGAGTAAATCCCGGGCCTTGTGCTTGCTAGGCAAGCACTTTGCAACTGAGCTATATCACTATTTGTTTTGAGACAAGATCTTACAAAGTTCCCCAGGCAGGTCTTGAACTTGTGATCCTTCTATAACAGCCTCTAGAGAAGCTGGGGTGAGGTGATAGGCTTGTACAAGCAGATCCAGCTAATTTTTTATGTATGTGCATGCATGGTTGTATGTGTATGGGTGTGTGTGTCTGTGTTGTGTTGCAGTTGCTCACACGTGTGTAAGAGGGCAGAGGTCAACTGCAGGTGTTTTCCCCTCTGCATTCCACTTTACTTTTTGAGAAAAGAACTCCCATTGTACCTAGAACACATTATTGTTGAGGGAAATATTTAAAAATTAACCAACACGTTCCTGCGCTAGTGCTGCTAACTCTCTGCCCCATGGCCTGGCTGGCCATGAGCAGTCAGGCAATGGCTGATTTGTTTTATCTTGTGGAGACTCTGTGACTCAGAGTTCCATGATCTCAACACCCAGCTCGCTAGGTTCCCACTGTCAGGTCGCTACCAGGCCAGCCCCATGTTTCAAGACTCCCAAGGACTTTGTGGGGCACATCAGGCAAACCCATGCTTTGCCACCGTACTTTTCTCTCTTGAACCCAGACAAGCCACCTAGAGAAGAAAAACTCCACACAAACTTAGTTCAGAAACAATAGTAACTTAATCTCTGAGCACAACTAAAATCCTAATCTTGTAAGCTTAATTAAATCTAAATCCTGCAGAGCCGAATCCTGATGGATCCACCATTGAAACAGAGAGACACTAGTAGCTACATCTTGCCCTCACGCTTTTGAGATCCAAAAGGACCTAACTCTGACCTGCTTCCTCTTGTCCTCCGTCCAACCTGGAAGTCCCGCCCACTCGCCCAGTGATTGGTCCTTTTACTCATGTGGGGATAAGAAGCCACCGGAGTGATTCATTCCTCATTCCAGATAACCCCTCCCAGGAAAGCAGAATTAACATAAAGATCCAAGCAACCCCATGGCTATCCACAACATATTTCAGCTAAAATGTCTGGTTAGTGAGCCCTTGCTGTCTACCTTCCCAGTGTCTTTGTCTCCCCAGTGCTGGTCTCAGTGCATTTTATGTGGATGCCGGAGTATCTGGACTCAGGCCCTAATGTATGTGAAGCAAGTGCTTTAACCACTGAACCATTTCTCCAACCCATCATCTGAATTGTAGTACTAATCAAGATGTTCCTAAAGACCTGGATTTCTGAGAATATCTTTGCTTTCCATATATTTAGAATGTATTTAGAATGTACTGTCCGGTGTGGTCTTGTTGAAGCTCTTTGCAAATAAGACTGTCAGAGCACAATTGCTACCATTGTCTTCAGGGTCTTGTCTTCTCATTGCTGTAAAGAACTTAGGCATAATTTAACTAGCTGTTTTATTTTATAAAACTTTACGGGGAATGCCCAAGTGTCTCTATGAGTAAGAGGGAGGATTAGCAAGGGGTATCAGGAAAATTATTGGTCCTCATATTGTGGGAATTCTCATGGGCTTTTTTCTGCGCCAAGTTGTTTTAAGATAGTTTAAAAGTCACATGTGGAATTCCAGGGTCAGAGTGCAGAACAGTGAATTTCAGTCCCCTGCATGTCTTTGGGTCTGTTTCCTATGGGCTCAATGACATTTATTTGGGTGCAACTCTGTTATATTTACAGAATGTCAGATGCTGGGAGGACTGGATGCTATGAATTCCGAAAGGTCATGATTGGCAGGAGCAGTGGCTCACAACGCAGTGTGTTTAATACTTCCCCTTTTATAGCATATAGTTTCTAACTCTCCAGGGTGATTCTAAATGAAACTCATGTGTAACTTATCTGCACATACGATCGTTTGAATGTATAGATGGGTACATAAATAAAATACACAGGTTGGAGACTATCGCCAGAAAAGAAGCACAAGTTGAACTGAAGAGAGTGCATGTTTCTTTTGGTGCCATCATTTCAGACAACAGCTGGACAGATGTTTTGAAACTTGCATTGACTTTATGCTATTGTAGCCTTGGCCACTGGTGTTATTCCTGCCAAGTGGCTACATTTTGTAAAATAATGATTAGCTTTCTGTAAAATTTCTAACGAAGTCAAGTACTCTCTTCTCTCCATTTACATGGCAATTGCATTCCCAGCAAATTTAAGGTAATTTAAGCCCATGCAAAAATAAGCACATCAGTTATATGTAAAACAGATTTAAGTTCCAGGCATAGATGGTTATGAATAAGTTTTTCTCCTGCAGAAATGGAAATGCCCCTGGGGGATTTGAAATTGTGTGGCTTGTGGAATAACTCATTAGTAGATATCCCAAGGTAACTTCAATATTATGAATTCCCACAAGGGGGCAGTGCAGCACCCATTGAAAGTCGTTGGGAAAACTTTTAACCTGGGAACTGGATAGTTTGGGTGAGATAATTCGTGTGTGTGTGTGATCTTTTGAATTTTGAATTTTTGTCAGCATCTTGGATTGTGCCCATTAAATCTTAGTAACTAAAATGTCTCCAGACACTAATAATTGTTCCTCAGGATCCTAGACAAATCCAACTACAACCGAGACCACTGAGCTGAATGCAAATATTTTAAATGATGAATTAATAAACAAAAACTTCCCTATGAGATTTAAAGCAAACTTAATAGTTAGAAATGACCTCACAGAGACATTTTAAAAAGCATTTAGTAGCTAACTTGTAAGCCATCTCTGAATCCATGCTTCATTACTAAAAGTTGTTACTTTTCACGACTCACCAATGCATGAAAGTATTTAAATGTCTGTATTTGTTTTGTTCTTAACCCAATTTTCTTTAATAAAGTGTGGTCATTTCAAGAAAAGCTCAAGATACATGATTTCCTCGGGAGAAAGAATATTGAATGCCACAGTATTTCCATGTTTGAGCAGAAATATTTCATGGCTTCTTTATGGTTTCTGGAGGTAGTGTAAAGACACAGTGGTAATGGGCTTTCCAGTTGGAGTCCAGAAACATCACTGATCAAAGTTCTTTGGTGTCCTTTGGAAAGGCATAGTCACACGCACACACACACACACACACACACACACACGCACGCGCACGCACACGCACCCACACACACACGTGCACACACACGCATACACACGCGCACACACGCACATGCACACACACACATGCACACACACACACTTGCATGCATGTATATTTACGTTTCCCATAAGCCTTGCACTACCCATATCTGTACACATGTAGCTAAGATTTTCACACCAGTAACAGGACTAAGGCACACACTTAAGCAGCATATTTAAGAACTCGTCCACTCATTCAGCAAGTATTTATTTATTTGTCTTGTGTGTGCTTTGTGCCAGTCATTATTTTGAATATTAAAGGTACGGAGATCTGAGGCATATGCAATCTCTGGTCTAGTGATGCAGAAAAACAATAAACGAGGAAACATATTACAAAGTCCAATTGGGGAAACTTGACAGATTCTAGGATGAAAATAAATTAAAATGAAATGGGAGGCTGCCCGAGGTCAAGTTGGTGTCTGTGGTCCTACGGCTGTGGGTCCTGTCAATGTCTGTGACCCATGTTACTACTGAAGGCCAAGTGGATCTTCATAGTCTGTGCTGTCTGCTGAAGTTATGCTGATGTCTGAGGCCGATTTTGCTATAATGGTGTTCCTACTTCATGCTATGCACAAAGATTGTATTGTCTGTACTGCTGCCATAGACCATGCTGAGATCCATGGTCTGGGCCAGAGGCCATGTGGATGTCTGTGGCTCATGCTGTTGTCAGAAAGCATTTGCATGATCACGGTTACTGTTGACTGTAAAGGGCAGGGAAGCTTCTTTTTGTAGTAGTATTGATGACTGAAGAATCAAAGTTGTGAACCAGAGTCATAGAAGGCTTCTGTGACAACACCTTTCCCTCACAAAAGAAACAGTCTAGACAGGAAGCCATTGAAGAGAACTCTTAAAAATTGTTACGGTTGGTATCTTCTGCTGGGGGTGGGGAAGACTCAATTTTCTTTAAGGGTCTGGCATGGGAGTTTGACCATGTTCTAGTGAGTATATGGGCAACAGGAATTGGTCTTGGTATATATCCTTTTTTTTTCTTTTCTTTTCTTTCCTTCCTTCCTTCCTTTCTTGTGGGGCAGGACATAAAGAAGGATGAACCTGAGAGGACTGGGAAGTGAGTTTGATCAGGATGCATAATGTGAAATTCCCAAATAATTAACAAAATATAATATTCAAAAAATGAAAAAAAAGAAAGGGGCACAGAAGAGACCATTTTACATGTGACAGTTGGAGGCCAACAGTCTGCTGTCTGTTCCTCCAACTAGATGCAAGGGCGAGAGATAAATTATTCTGACACCAAGAAGACTCTATGCTAAGAACATGCATGCAAGAGACATTGGTGAATCGGAGAACCCAGAGGAAGGTAGCTCTCGTGGAATTCTGTCAGAGAGAGTGGTATATATCAGGTTTCTAAAACCCTTCAGAGTTCAATTCACAGGGAGACACTAAGCCCAACCAAGAACGTGGTGCAAGGATCCAGAGGGCTAGGGTTCAACTCTTTCCTTTCAATTTTTTCTTTCACTTGCAAAGTAAGTTACTGAAAACATATGCTTCTTAAACTGACTGTGAGAAACAGGTACAATTATTCGTCTTCAAGTATTGAGTATAACATTCCCAACAAGCAGATTCAACTATAAATGCTAACCTTTGGTTCCTCCAACTCCTCCTTTTGGGTGATTTGAGTCATTTACAAAAACAATGTTTGAGGCAATATTTGTTTCAATCATCTTAGTCAATGGCTCTCATCTGCACAGGGGTAGATAACTGGATAATGAAAACAAAAAAAATGCAAAAAAAAAAAATAAAAACATAAAACAAATCCCTGAGCACTGTGCAACCATGAAGAATCTTAATTTCTTTAGGGTGTGCACATGGATAATCTGTGATATTGAGGTTCTTTGGGGCTCCATGCTAGGTACTGCAGCTTCATCAGTGCCTGATCTTTGCTCTAGAATCTGCTGCATCTTTGTCTAATAGAAGTGGCCTGGGATTTAGGCCTGTTGATCCCTGTTGATGGGACAAAATGTTTCTTCTTCCAGGAGCCACTGCTTTGTGCAGCTTGCTTTTCTCTCATTTTGCACAGGCCCAGGAGACACTATCACTTTCTCATCATGTCAGCCAGTAGAAGCTGATGCTATCTTTATTTTTATGAACGGGTTGTCTGCAGTAGCCTGGTGGGAAGGATAATCATTCCTTAAAAGAGTAATGATAATGATCAAACCCAGCTGTACACAATAGGGCTTTTTGTAGGGAAAAATTATCTCGAGAAGAAAAACATTTTCCAGACTTTGAATCTCTGTTGACTCTGCCTATCAGAGATGAGGCGGGATGTACAGATGACACCCGGTCACTTTGGTCTTATCCCCATATTAAGAAGGATGGTGGAGGCTAAAGACCCGAAGGCCTGGGAAAGTTGGTGTGTGACCTCAGACTTGCTCCTTTGATCCTGGAGTTCTGAGTCTGAGGCTTACATGTGATTCTGAGTTAAAAATAAACAAAGCCTGGGCTGGAATATTTGGCTCTTTTGCTTCCTGTTTTTTGAGCAACATAGAGTAAGGCTGATGCTTCTATTTTTCAGGGCAGGCATGTCTCTGGTGAGTATCTGATAGGAACTCTCAGAAATTCATGACAGTGTGTTAAATATACTGCAAGACCCTTACTAGTTTACTCAAGAAAGACCACACCCATATGGCAACAGAACAGAGTCCTTGGGATAAGTTAAATTTCATTCCAAATGAGAAAATGCTTTCATTGCTCTTTTTCTTGGGAAAGTTTTTAAGTCCAATAAAATCTTCCTTGTGAGGAGATATCCAGATTGCAGTTAAACTCTTCTCTCAGGCTCACAGGCAGCTGTGCATCGCTGCTCACAATGTCCTCATCAAATATTGATTTAATACCTACTCAGTGGAAGATAGTGTCTGTATTCAGTGACTGTAATATATTGAGCATTTTATTTTCTTGTTAATTACCCATTCCAATCACAGATTTGTAAAAGGAGATTCTCATTAATGCTGAACTCTAGCAAGAATTTCTATACCCCAAACTCAGCTTTATTTAGGGTCAAGAAAATTCAGTAAATAATGAAACAAATATCTGCTATAGCCCTGAACACTCTGTCATGTCTTGGGGAAATAACGCACAGCCAGGGACAATTGTTGAAGACCTCATAGATCTGGCTAGAGGAAGTTCTCTGGATTCTTTTAGGGGCTCTGATAAATACTGTGATTGAAGCATGCTGGGAAAAGAGGGAGGAAGACTGAGCCAGGAAAGCTTCCCTGATAAGAAGGAGAGGCCAACACAGCACCTTCGGAGAGATGATCTTGGGGGACCCATGCATGACACACATGTCTCCCTGTGTGTTTGCAGGACTTCAAGTGTCCAGAAAGCCATTTACCACAAGCCATCAGTCACTGACCAGCCATGTTTAACAGAATGCATTGTGTTTCTCAATGGACAGGAGTCCAAGTTGGGGGGAGAATGGATATAAGCCCCTTTCCATCTTTGTTCAAGCATTACAATGTTAACTTGGTATAAGATAGTAAATGTTCTTCGACTGTGTTTTATATGCAAATTTAAACCTCATCTTTCTCAGTCCTGTTCTCTGTCAGTTGCTCTTCTTTGCTTTTCCCCTTTGTTACCATAATTGAGTCTTTATTACTATGACTGAGTAAAATTACCATTTTTGACAGAAATACTGTACACATTTCAGGCTAAAATGGCTAAATTCAACATCACTCTAAGCTTCATCATTTCTATAATAAATTTAAAACATTATTTTTCTTCCCTCTTGTTATGACTACAATCTCCCAAAGCTGTATGTAGCCAACTGGCAACAGATTTTGTCAGTATTTGCATACTATACTTCTATAAGCTATCACAGTCCTATATGATTTTGTTTTTTCTAACTTTACTACAGATCAGTAAAGAAGGCAGTGTTATACCTCCTTTATATCTGAGAAAACTGAAACTTGGTCTGCTCAAATGAACCCACGCAAGCCAGACCTACTATTATTTACAAAAACCTACCTGTGTCATAAGGGCCAGATCAAGAGCTCTTCCAGGCATTCCTAATGTGCCACCGAGTTCTCTTTCCCCCAGAGCAATCTTCCATCATCATCAATATTATGTCTTCTATTAATTAATTATTTATTTTTTACTGTTTCTAAGCTAGGTTGTACTTGTAAGCAGACTGAGTTAATGTCATGGTTTTGTTCTCACCAGATCCCCTAGCAAGACCTTTTTCAGAGAGACTTTTTTTCAGTGACCATTTGCAATGAATTAAAAAGTTAACTAATTCAAGCCACATTATAATTCAAGTGAGATAATATATGCAAAAGAGACTTATCAGCATGAGATACTCAAGGAAATCATTAGGAACAAAATGTTTCACTAACATAGAGCTTCAAACTTTCCGAGTTTATCTTCTAGTTCAAAGGGCGTGTTATTTGGAATGATACCATTAGAAAATAGTTGCAGTGACCGCTACTGCTTCCTAAGACATGAGTCTGTGACCATTTACTGTCTGTTAATTGGAAGTGTTAATCATTTCTAAACAGGGTTGGATAAGCCTCACCTGCTTATTTTATTATTAGTTTTTAATATATACCTGTCATGCTCACTGTCTGTCAAGGATTGTTTAGAAAATTTTCTGTGTATCAAGTTATTTGGTTTTTTCAACAATCCTGGGAGATGGTCACTATGACAAACCGTGTATGATAACTGTTATTGTTTTCCCTTCACTGCTGAAAGGTATTTTTGGTGGCTGCAGAATTCTAGCTTGTGAGCCTGTGTTTCTTTTCTTTCATACTTTAAAAGATAATATTGTATTGTGTTCTGCCTTGCATTGTTTTTGACACAGAGTCTGTGACAAGTTTTATGTTTTTTAACTTCATGAAATATCATCTTTTCTTTGCTCGAAAGATTTTGAGCTCCTCATGGATTTTTAGCACTTTGGTTGGGATGGATTTTGAGTGGTTCAGTGACTCTGTGGAATCAGGATTCAAGTTCAAATATTTCTGTAGAGTCCAGACCCTTGACTATTGAAAGTGCTATCTCTTAAAGGTTAAAAATTATATATTGTTGTTTGCTTGTTTAACAAGGGCATAGAAGCAGAAGAATGTAAACGTGAGTGCTCTGAGTCTCAGGTCACCATGCTCAGTCCATTAACAGTAAGGATACAGTCAGAACTGACTTTCTCCCATTCATTTATTTTTGAGATCTTAATATATGAGTAGTACAATGTTTATAAAATTTCTCCCTTCTCTGTCTTCCTACCAACACCCCTTTTGTCCCCCTTACTCTTCAAATTCATGGCCACACACGCACACACACACACACACACACACATTTGTAAATACAACCTGCTGAGTCCCTTCAGTGTTGCACATGTGTATACGTATTTAAGGCTGACCATTTGGGATTGGATAACCTATCAAGGGGATCATCATTGGAGAAAACTGCTTTTCCTTCTCCCAACCACCATTGACTCTAGCTCTTCACTTAGGTGTATGGCCTTGTGAGAGATCCCCCATCTGTCCATGTTGCCATGCCATCCAATATTGTTAATGTTCTGTCTTTTAGGAAACCATAGTGCTGGATTTTGGGGGACAGCTTCATGTCATTGTTGAAGACAACTACCACAACACACTTGCTGTTCCTCTGTCTCTTACAGTGTTTCCACTCCTCCTTTGAAATGTTGCCTGAGCCTTGGGGGTAAGGGTTGTAGTTTAGATAGATATGTCAGTGGAGGACAGGAACTCCATGGTTAGTCATTCTCTGCATTTAGGCCAGTTGTGGCTTCCTGTAGAGGTCTCTCTTCTCTGCTGCCAAAGAAGCTTCTTTGATGAGGAGTAAGTTCTACACTCATATGTGGATGTACAGGTAAGTATTTGGAATATTGTAGAAATTACACTGGTTTAGGGAAGTGGCAGTGGTAGGTTCTCTTCTAAGGTCCATTCCTTGCCAGTCATGGGTAGTTGAGTAAATTTACATGCAAGACATGAAGTTCTTCCTGTTGGGTGAGTCACAAGTGCAATTAAATAGCTGTTAGTTACCTGCCCCTACTATTATAAGTGGCACTACTATTGCACCTTGGGTCACCTTGCAATGGTGGTCATTGTGGTTCATAGACATCACAGCTGGGTAGGACTATTGATTGCTTTTCTTTCCCTGAAGCTTACAGAGCATCTTCTTGTCATATGAGAGCTAGTTCTCAGAGAGGAGACTTCCAAGTCAGATCCATGTTGATCTCTCTAAGTCCTCTGTTGGAAGTACTTTGAGCTGTTAATACGGACTTACTTTCTGGGAAGCAACCAAGGGCAATGGCAATAGCATATATTAGTTTGCTTGTTCCTACCCACCTAACAACTACGAGGGGGGTTTCTCATGTCTGGTGTGGGGGTTTTTGTTCTGTAGTCTACAGCTTTTGGGGGGAGCATTTTCACCCATGTGGCTTAACTTTCTAAATATATAATATATAATATATAATATAATATATAATATATGATATATGATATAAGATATATGATATATGATATATGATATATGATATATGATATATGATATAAGATATAAGATATATATCTCCCATATGAATGCAATTTTAAGTGAACATAAAATAATATGACACTCGATAGGTTTTCAAAGTTCCTTCATTTACTTATATACTTTCCCTCCATATTACCCCTCCCCCAGGTAAGTTCCTTGACCGTGGTGTTCCCATGTCTCTCCTTATACCCATTGTACCCTACTGTGCCTCTCTCTAGAGCTCCTCTCTTCGCCTTGTCCTCCTTTCACTTTCCTAGAAATGGCCAACAATCTTAGCAATGTGGCGGTATACAATATCAACGTAGAAAACCCTTAGCCTTTTTATATACCAGCAACAGGTACCCTGAGAAAGATCATGGAAACACTCCATCCATCCGTCTGTCTGTCTGTCTGTCTCTCATCTACTTATCTATATTATCCATCTATATTTATACCTGTCTCTCTGTGTATAATGTGTGTGTACATATGCAAACATAACTAAGGAGGTGAAAGAACTCTACAATGAAAGCTAAATCTCTAAAAAGACATTGAGCACTAGATCAAGGAGACATGGCCTCTGCTCATGGATTAGTAGAATTAATAAAAATGACTATTCTGCCAAAAAACACTGTGCAAATGCAATCCCAAATAAACCCCTATCTTATTCTTCACTGAAATAGAAAAAAGTTCTAAACTTCATAGAGAACCACCAAAGACACAAGGCAATTTGGGACAAAAAGAACAAAGCTGGGGGAAGTACCATTCCAGAGCTCAGGATATATTACAGAGTCTTAGTAATAAAAACAACACAGTAATAGCACAGAAACAGACATGTAGTCCAATGGAACAAAGTAGAGGGCTCAAGCATGCATGCAAATGACTATAGCCATCTGATATTTGACAGGGATGTCAAAATAACTCACTGGCCAAAAGAACATATTCAACAAATGATGCATGGAGAACTGGGTGTCTACATGTAGAAGAAAGAAACCAAAAACACATCTATCCCCCTGCCCTTCCCCCAAGTCAACTCCAGATGGACCAAAGGCCTCAGTGTGAAGCCTGAAATACTGAAGCTGAAAAGAAAGGTGCCTGGGAGGAGAAGGTCCCCAGCTGATGTAACTGTAGGAGACGGACAGCTTGAGTAGGTATCCATTAAGTCAAGAGTTAAGTCAACAATTTACAAATGGGACCTCTCCTGAAACTCAGTTTGTTTATGTACAGCAAAGGAAGCAGTCTCGAGTGAGGAGGAGCCCCACAGAGTGCTAGAGGGTTAATAAGCAGAATATATAAAGGACTCAAAGAGCAGTCAAGAATAAAAAGAACTGAATTATAAAACGGGCTATGGATCTGAACACAGGTTCTCAAAAGAAATAAAAAATGGCTAAGAAGTATCTCAAAAGGTGTTCTTCATCCTTAATGCTTGCAAATGAAAAGAAAATGCAAATGAAAACAAGCCTGAGATTTCATCTTTTCCACGTCAGAATGGCCAAAATTGAGGAAACAATTGACAACCAATACTGATAAGTGGGTTTGCAAACTGGTGCAGCCACTATGGAAACCAGTGTGGACAATTCTTAAAAATCTAGGAAGAGATCCGCCCTATGGCCCATTCTACTTTATAGCTGCTCAGCTGTATTCATTGCTGATCTACTCATAACATCCAGGAAACAGAAACAACCTAACTGACTTTCAGCTAATGAATGGATAATGAAAATGTGGTACTTATACATTATGGACTACTGTTCTTCTCTAAAGAAAAATGAAACCATGACATCGTTAGGTAAATGGATAGAACTAGGCCATTTTATCCTGGGTAAGATAACCCAGACCCAGAAAGGCAAGCTGTTTTGTTCTCTCTTATTTGTGTATCCTAGCTCCAAATCTTTAGATGCAGGAGTATGACCTCAGACCTGGCTTCTTCTAAAACTGTTTAGAATATGTGGTTTCAAAACTCAGAGAAACGAATGACAACTTGGTGTCTCTGTGACCACTAGATAATAAAACTCTAGAAATTCAAATAATAGTTATAATTCACCTTCCTCTGCCTCCAAAATTCTGAGATTAAAGGTATGTCCTAGCATGTCTGAGGCAGAGGCAAGTGGGTCTCTGTGAACTTGAGCATAGTGTGGTCTATAAAGCAAGTTCTGGGGTAGCCAGGTCTACACAGAGAAACTCCCCTCCCCTCCAAAGTTATAATTCATACATTTGATGGGTATACAAATATAAATCTGCTAAGACATTTGACTGACATTAAATCAGTTCAAGTTGCTGTTGTGTTTTTCTCTTCCACATCAGAGACTGTGCGTGGTCATTATGATGTATTTGATTACTGAAGTAGATCAAAACGTTTGAAACACTGTTAAATAATAATATTAATATTACAAAATAATAATAATAATAATATTACAAAATGGAGTCTTGGTGGTGAACAAATTGAGAATTAGTGATTTAGAATCCTTCCTTCTTGTAATTTAATCTGTTAAGCTAAAAGACTGTGTAATTTTGAGTTTGTTTCATTACTGTATTTACCAGTAGGAGGTTAGAGTTAAGTATTCAGAAACAGAACTGATCCAATGTTTCTTTCACCTCTCAAGTTGTTATGATATACTATTCACCAATTTCATGTTACAAATGTGAACATTTATTAATTCTTCATATGAGTCAAAGCATGTGGTTTTTGGCTTTCTGAATCTGGGTTACTTTGCTTAATGTGGGAGTCTCCAGCTCCTCCCTCTGCAAATGCTATGATTTGGTTCTTCTTGAGGTTTAAATAAAATGGCAACAAATATAAGCAGTGCATTTTCTTTATCCATGCATTAGCTGGTGCACTTGTAGGCTGGTTTGGTATCTCAGCTGTTGTGAATAGTGTATCAGTGAACATGAACATGGGGCAAGTGTCTTTATACGCTGACCTAGATACCTTTGGGAGCATACCTAGGTGTGGTACAGCTAGATTATGTGCTATTTCTGTTTTTAGTATTTTTGAGAAATGGCCACCATGCTTTCTATTGTGCTGTACCAGTTTACACAGGAATAGAGTTCTACTTTTTCTACACTGTCACCAGCATTTGTTGCTGTTTGATTTTTCATAATTGCCTTTCTGTCTGGAGTGAGATGGAGTCTTAATTAGTCTTAATTAGCCCTGATTTTTATTTCTCTACAGCTAGGAATACTGAGCACTTTGTATACACTTTTGCCATTTGTATTTCTCCACTGAGAGCTGTCCAGTCCATTTATTTATTAATTAATTAATTTATTTATTTATGATATGAAAAAGATTGCTCTTTTGCCATGTATTGCATGAAAATCTGATTATTTATATGCAAAATAACAAAATGAGCTTCTTATTAAGTGACACAGAAAAACAAGCTTAGAATTGATTTACGAACTAAATGTAAGACACACCACCATGCAACTACTAAAAGAAAGCATGGATTCCTAATTTCCTAATGTTGGGGTTGGCAAAGATTTAGTAGTTATGTCACAGAAGACCTAAGAATCAAAGGAAAAATAGGTAAGTAGAATTTCATGAAAATACAAATGACACAAACAAAAGATAGTAACAACATAATACACAAACAAGCTGCAGACTGTGAGAAAACATTTTCAAACCATATATTACTATCCAAGAAATACAGAGGATGCTTAAAACAGCAATGAAACCCCACTTAAGTGGCAAAGGACTTGGATGAACATATTTAATATAGATAAATGACATACCCACTAACACTGAAATGTAACTCCAAATGGCAACAAGATTGTATCATAAACCCATGAGGATAGCTGATGATGAAACCGAGACAGTAAGAATTATTGAAGAGATTGAAAGACATATCTCCTGTTGGGAAAAAGAATGTAATATGATATAGAAACTGTGAAAAATGGTGATAAGTTTTCAAAATTTAAAAACAGACTTGTTATGTTACTTAGCAGTTCCTTTTCTGGTTTTAAAACCATATAATCAACACGATTGACAACAGAGTCTCTGAGAGCTATCTGTTTTGATCATGTCAACAAATATAACCACATACTCCCTGTGTTTGGTTCTTACTATCTTCATATTCAGAATGTACCCATGAAGAAAACAAGTGCTCCCCTGCACTCACAGCCTATAGAATAGGATTAAATGGTTAGAATGTTGCCATTTCTTATTACTGTGAAAATGCAAGCATTACTGAAATTTAATTAATAGCCCTCAGCACCTCATAGTGAATCCTGTGTTCTCAGAATAGCTCAAAGGTGTCACTTGGCATTATTTGTGGCTTTTTTAAAGATTCTCTTAATTGGAAGACACTGAGAACCTGCCTCCCATATTACCCCAAGTTTCAGTCTACTTTAGTCATCAGGTTTGTCAACAAACCTCCAAAAGGGCAGGATTCTCACATGATTGCCCTCAGGGAGTCTGGAAGTAGGAAAAGATCAGAACAAAGAAAAATCTCTAAGAAGCCCAGATGATTTATCCAAACATTCCTCCATATTAATTTTCTGCATCTCTCTGACCAGTATTATCATCAGAATACAAGCTAGATGAGCCTTCATGTTACTAAGCATTACCAGGAGCTTCTGTGTGGCTTCAAATTATGTGACTAAAATGAACAGAGTAATTGGTTTACAATGAAGGTTTGAGCTATCACTTCACTGGTTCTATTAGGCAACACACTCTGGATCATCCAGTATATACTATACTATGAAATAGAACTCCTTTTCAATTTGGATGCAATAGAACATAGAAAGTTATAAAATAGAAACATACATACCAAAGGTTTCAAATATAAAATCTAGGTAATTGTGAGATATGGTTAACTTTTCTGGCAGTGGATGGCCAGCTAGAATTATGAGCAAAATGTACCAAAAAATTGCAAGGTGTTATTAAAATGTTATTTAATCTCAATATTGGTGCATAGCCAAACCTATTCTCTTTATAGGAGGATTTTCTTGAGGGATCCCTGCTTTCCTTATTAATTTCCATGAAATTTGGAACCTGCCCCGGTATTATTTTAATGCAGCAGCTTTTATTCCCTTTTTCCCAAGCATAAGACATGTGCCACCATGTTGCACACTGTCCATTGATGTTCAAAGGTGAGGAAAACTCTGGGGTCCTTAGGAAGTTATTTTCATACTTCTGCATCTGTAGCACTTTTTGCTTCCTTGGATAAGTGTTTCTTTCTCTAAAGCAGCCATTTGCAAGCAGCTTCCCCCACTTGCCTTTAGGGTTAAAAATCTTCCTGTGGATGAAGGACTCAGTATCCCCCATTTGGGGTAGTGTCTTAATTAAGGTTTCTTTCACTGTGAAGTGGCAACTCTTATAAGGAAAACATTTAATTAGGGCTGGCTTACAGTGTCACAGATTTAGTCCATTGTCATCGTGGTGAGAAACATGGTGCATGCAGGCAGATATGATGCTGGAGAAGAAGCTGAGAGATCTGCCTCTTGACCTGTACACAGCAGAAGTCTTAGACACAGTGTCCAGAGTTGAGCTTATAAGGCCACACTTCATAGTGTCACTCCCTATGGGCCAAGCATTCAAACACATGAGTCTATGGGGGCATTCCCATTCAAACCACCATAGGTAGTGCTATCTGTGTTCATCAGTCATGTGTCCTCAAACTTCAACATTGCTAACTCTCAGAAGGAAGCCTCCTCATTCTGCCATGTTCAACATAAGGAACTCAGATGCTCAGCTTATCACAGGTAGCAAGAAAAACTTATGTGGATTCTTTAAGACACATATCATTTTCAAACTGTTAATGAATATAAGTATTAAGCTCTTAAAATAAGAAATCATTAAAAAGATAAGGCAATTGTGTAATTATTTTAAACTTTGGGTATGTGATGGTAATGTATAGCTGCATTAAATCAAATAATTCAATCACTGAAGAAATTGTTTTATTTATTTTTCTTATGGTGTGTCTTGTTCACAAGCCCCAAAGATCAACTAGGAGCCAACTCTGATGTAATCACAGTAGGGTATTTTTTTTTTTTCTCATAAACTCAAGTTTGGGCTTACTCACTGCTGACCCACAGGATGGGTTAGTGAAACAGCTCCAAATTCTTATCAACACAAGGTTTTATAGGAAATTGGAGCAAGTGAGGGGGTGTCCATTCTGGCAAGCATCTAGTTGAATGACTTGTAAGCTGATGGGTGGGTATTCTGAAGCAAGACCGTACATAATCACAGTCTTGAAGTACATCTGAAACAATCAGACTAATCTTTGATTAACTGTTGCTAGGAAGTAGCTAGGGAGTAACTCTGGCCAAGGACAAGCCATGGGGTACTGGTGTGCACCTTGGGTTCAGTGTGTGTCAAGATTTCAGGCTTTATTTATTTATTTATTTATTTATTTATTTAAAGATAGAGGCCAGCCTCAAAATAGAGTAGGTTTGGTCTCTTACTTACAAATCTGCATTATTTGCTTAACTCTGTCCATTTGTTGTCAGGTTAATTATTCTAGGGTCTACCAGTTAGTTAATTCTACCTTCTCATTGCTTCCTCAGCAATGAGTATTACAGAAGGGTCTTGATATGCCTGACCTTTCCCCACAGCATGGACACCTCAGATGGGAGATCTCAGTTAGGGCATACTTAGATGACATCTCTCAGAGGAGGAATGTCTGGGCCACTCTGTCATAAAAGGATGAAAGATGAGCTGCATTCCTGAGGCCATTGCATTGCATTCCTTGAAGTTGTCATTGCCATTAGAAATATGGAGAGTCTAATTTTTGAGATAAATGTGTTTCTTGTGTTCCTAATTGTGTGGGTGGACATTCTTACTGAAGTGTATCTGGGTGTATGTATATAAAGTAAGACAATGATGATCCCTATAAAATGTATATTTTGTTGTGGACATTTTAGTCCATTTAATCAAGATCAATGTTATTAAAATAAGTCCCTCAATGAGATTATTTGAAGAGTCTCAGAAAAGGTAAATGCTGATATAGAAAGAACTGATATGGAGTTCAGACAGTATAATGAGAACAGAGAACCCTCTATAGAGTTAGAGCTTCCAAGTCTAACAAGGTAGAAAAATTTGAGAGAGTGAGATCGTGGTAGTTTGAATAGGAATCTCCCCATAGACTCATGTGTTTGAATGCTTGGCCTATAGGGAGTGGCACTATTAGGAGGTGTATCCTTGCTAGCGGTCATACGGCACTGTGAAGACAGACTTTGAGATCTCATATGTTCAAGCTACATCCAGTGTGACTCACAATCCCCTTCCTTTGCTTTTGGATCAAGATATAGAACTCTCAGCTCCTTCTCCTGTACCATGTTTGCCTACATACCGCCATGATAATAATGGACTAAGCCTCTGAAACTGTAAGCCAACAAAATATTATCCTCAATTAAATATTTTCCTTTATCGGAGTTGCTATGGTTATGTTATCTCTCACAGCAATAAGAACTCAAATTAAGCCAGAGGTCCACCTGAGAAACTGTATCTCCTTTCAAATTTGCCAAAAACCAACCAACCTTTGGTTCCCATGAAAAACCTCTCCAGACAAAACATTTTCTAGAGCTTGATGCGAAGTCCAGGAGCTGCCTTATCTGATTGTTCACTGTCATCACTGTTTTATCCTCAGTTACTAATTCTGACCCACTTTCCCCTAAGGGGAAGATAAATTCTTGCCAGATGAGTCAAGTGTTTTGGCTGGGGAAGCTTTTCATGTCCACCACATGTGGCAAATTGTATGGCATAAGGAAAGTGCCATGGTTTCATGTTCTCCTTATCTGTCTTCCTACTATCCATTAACTGAAAATACAATGCCTGTTTCATCTAATATGACTCTTGGTTCATGAATGCATATATGGCCAAATAACTCAAGTGTATTTCAGGATTTTGACAGTCCTTCTGTTATCTAGGTAGATACCAGCAAACATGGAGGACATTAGGACCCCTCCCTCATACCCAACTTGTAAACTGAAAACTAGAAGGACAGGATTCTATTGCTGATAAGAAGAGTAGGACCTGAATCATAGCTATGGTCTTCAGAGGACACACAACTTCTCAGAAGATTAGTAATAGGGAACCATCTAAACCCAGATCCAGAAATCCTCTGTAGCAAGAGGCTTTCTGGCAGATAAAGATAGGACATTGGCCTTTCTTGTAAGAATCAAACCAAACAAGCCTGTGAAGCACATAGACAAAAAAAAAGTCCCTCAGGAAAAGCTTCCTGTTCTAATGACAGATGTATAAAATGTAGATAAGGGCCTTCCTTTGACTATTGTCTACTCTCACTTCTTGAGAGTGTTTTATTCTGCAATAAATGTCTTCTACATTATGTTGACTGAATTCCCTTGGTGCGAATCACAAGGAACAGGGAGCCAGATTGATATCCTGGCTACACTCCCTTTATTTGTTTGTTGTGTGTTCATGTGCAGTACTTACAAAAGTGTGCAAGTGTGTGTGTCCATGTGCACAGATTGGGGGGGATGGGACAGAAGATGACACAGGGATCTACCCCTATCACTTTCTCCCTGATACCCTTGGGATAAGATCTCACACTGAACTGAAGCCCACTGTTTCTTCCAGGATAGTCGGCCAGAGATCTTCTAGTATCCTCCAGTGCTGGGGTTACAGGCATGAATAGCCATGAGCAGCTAGCTTTTAACTCAAGACCTTTTGCTAGCCCAGGAAGTGCTTTATCCACTCTGTCAGCTCTCCAGCACCCCTAGTGTTATATATATATATATATAATTATTAAATAAAGAACAATATTCCAAATTGGAAACTTTGGTACTATAATTGTCATAGCAAGTGTGATGTGTGATACCCAAAGTCAAGCTTATGAAAGCAAAGAGAATCCCAGAAAAGTATTTGTGACCTATGCCTCAAGAACATCCTGCAGTTTCTTTGTTACTGGATAAATTCACAGAGATGATTTTTAGTAAATCCTATCCTGAGTCTTTTAATCACTTACACAGAATGCAGATTAAAAATAAAAACATATAATACACAACTTGGGAATTTTCTCTGGGTCTTCAACTTTTATTGCATTTCATAGTTACGTCTGACTTGAATGAAAGCCAGAGTTCTCTGGTTTCTAGCAGCCTGTCTTTGGAGTTTAGATAACCCTAGTATACTCTGAGGAAAACAAACAAAAACGTAAGCCACACAGTGCAAAACAATTCCTACTCTAAAATTTTGCCAAGAACACTGAGAACTGGCAGAGGTTCAGATATCCAGAAGATTTCCAGGAAACCTCACGTACTTTCAGTATTATATTTGAAGTGATGGAACATTTTAGGAGTTTTAATTTACACTGTCATTTTCAATGCATTAGGATAAGAGATAGTGTTAAAATTTTAACAGTCCCATCCTCAAATGCAACCTCCTTGTCAGAACTCCATGTGTCCCAGCAGCCAGGTTCTCTCGGCTTATTGCATCTGTAGGATGCAAATGGAGGAAACACTGCTAGATCTGAACCACGATTGGCCTCTGCTGGTCACAGTCCATGCATCACAACCCTTTGCGATCACATGAGTCAACACATGATCTTACAGAGGCTCACACTCTAGCTAATGATACTCTCAGTACCACCAGAGGTCAGGTCAACTAGAACATCCTTACTTTTACCTTCTTCCTCTGTCTACACCACAGGTGAGATATGTACCTTGCCCGTGACATAATTCTTAATAAATCATATCAGGAAGCCGAGATAAAAAATGGGTATAAGAAATCAATCATCATCAATCCAGCTTCAGTGAGAGTCACGTCAGCCAGTGCTGCCATTGTTCTTGTTCCCTGACCATAAAAGGTCCCTAGCTTAACTAATAAGAGTATGTCTTTCGGCAGGCAGTGGTGGTGCACACTTTTAATCCCAGCACTCGGGAGACAGAGGCAGGTGGATTTCTGAGTTTGAGGCCAGCCTGGTCTACAGAGTGAGTACCAGGACAGCCAGGGCTACACAGAGAAACCCTGTCTTGAAAAAAAAAAGAGTATGTCTTTCTGAATTTCAAATTGTTCCCTAAGATTGTTTTTATACCAGAACCCATAGTAAAAACATCTCAACCTAGCTTCACCAATTATTATTATTGTGAGTGTCAGAGATACTGCTCAGTGAGAGACTGTTAGCCCACTTAAAGTTTTCATATAACTCTTAGATTAAGAAGGATGTCAGGGCAGCAAACAGAACAAAACTCCGAAATAGCACAGTGTCCTCAGGACACATATTCTTCAAGGCTGTGCCAAACCAAGGCTCACCCATTTGGCTGTGGTAACCTGTGGACTGCATTCCATAAGTTCTAAAGCCATTTGTCATTCCTCCTGATGTGCTTATACAAAGAGAAAGATATAGGAGATATGTTTTATGGGGGTGTGATGAGGTCTACAGGAAGGGGATGTCTCAGCAGGTCCATGCCAAGGCATCCCTTCCCCTTGAGGGACCAGCCACACGATGGTATAGGAGAGAATGGAGTTTATTCCGGGCATGGGGAGGGGAGTTAAGAGGGTAGTAGAGGCAGAGAGAGGCAGAGAGAGGCAGAGAGAGAGAGAGAGAGAGAGAGAGAGAGAGAGAGAGAGAGAGAGTAGAGAAGTAGAGTAGAGAAGTAGAGGCAGGCCATGACCTTGTGGAGAGAGTGGGGGGAAGGGAATGGGGGCAGAGAGGGAGCAAGAGAGCAAGAGGCAAGAGAGAGGGGCAAGAGAGGGAGGAGGGGACAAGCAGCCCCTTTTATAGTGGGTCAGGCCTTCCTGTGGGGTGGAGTTTAGACAGAATGCTCACACCTCCTTCATGGCCTCAGCAAGAGGCCAGGCTGCATATGTTATACACACCATCTTCCTTATTTACTACAGTTGAAAAAGTATTAATATTTCCCTTTGCAACAGGGAAAGGGTGTTATAAAAGCCATTTTCATTTCAATAAGATAGTGCTAAACTCAGTATCAAATCCATATCTGTATGGATCTACATGTCTGACTCAAGATGGTTATATAAATTGTGGCTCCCAGTACAGGAAGAAACTCTGGAGACCTCTGTTTAAAAACTGTGACTAGTTTCAGGAGAGTAGCCTTAAAGCTCTGTGATTGCCTATGTTGTGTACCTGCGAAGCCCGCCCTCTGCCTTGGTCACAGTACTCTGCAAGGAAACAGGTGAGAAATACCTGCCAAGGTCTTCTTATCAGGTTAGGGGGTTTGTTTTAACTGATTTGTTAAGTTTTAATTTATGTGTAATAACATTTTTCCTGCTTATATGCAAATGTACCACATATGTGCAGTGCCCTATGATAATGGAACAAGGCATCACACTGCTTCTGGGACTAGAGTTACTGACAGTTGTGAGCAGTAGCCCTGTGAGTATTGTGAATAGAAAGAACAGCAAGTGCTTTTAACCACAGGGCCATCTCACTCCTTTTAGTATAGAAGTATAGATTAACAAGGGAGAATTAAAATTATAAATATCTATACAATTATACTCAAATGTAGATTGATCTAGTAATTTTTTTCTCAAGGTTTTTCGTATTACTTTGTGTGTGTGCACGTGTGTACATGCTTGTGTACATGTGTGTTGGTGTCCAGGTAAGAAGAGGGTATTGGATCTCCTGGAACAGGCAGTTGTGAGCTTCTAGCCAAGGGTACAGGGAATGAACTTGGGTCTTATGGAAGAGCATCAAACACTCTAGACCTCTGAGCAATCTGTCTAGGCCTATAGCATCCTTTTTTAAAGGTTGGTGTCCTATGGGCTTTGAGGGGTAGGTATATCAAGGTTTGTCTCTCTTGTTGATAGGATAATGGGGACATCTGAAAGTCATAGATTGCTACATAACTTGTTGAGGTACTTATCCATTCACTCATTTTATTAACATTAGGTTCATTTTATTTAGAGGGATCTAAAATGGAGCAAAATTGTGTATAGAAGTCCAAATGATTACATCAAGAACATTCTTATTAAATATTACTGTTTTCAATATTTTCTGAAGATTCAAGCAAATAAAATCTAAAATGTAGAGAATCTTAATTTGTATCGACTCCCAGGGTTTCCATCAGTGGAGGAGACAATCCCTAAGTTTTTCAAGAACCATTATACTCATGAGTTCAAAACAGCCTCATACCTAGTACTAAGTGATTATTTATTACCAGGGTATTTTGCTCTGCTTTTCTTGGGCTCTTATATGCAACTCAGGAATGGGACTCCTTAGTTATTCTCACTGTCAGCTCATTCTGACAGCCATTCATTCTGGAAAATATCAAACTTAAAAGCCCCCATTCCCTGGTTGAAGTAATTACACACAGTTGATTCCTCTCTGGTACACACTGCTAGACAGAGGCTAGCCATTCATCACAGATAAGCACACGAAAGCAGGGCAGAGAAAATCAAGACAAAAGAACTTTTCTCTTGTGTAGCCATCTTAGTCTACTGACCTTATTTCTGATATTCAAAACTAGAAAGGGGAAAGTGATGAATATTTGAGAAAGACAAATAGCACGGGTGCTCCATATTTCTTCTTTAAAAAGAAAGGCTCTATTTAAAAATCAGATGTGCTAATTCATTAAAATGCAGACAGTCCAAAGGAGAAATATCTTTGATGAAATCCCAGCTTATTTTCCTTCTTACCTTCAGGAATAAAACCAGACAGATATCAGAGAGCATTAATATATTATCCTCCTCTTTCTCCTCCTCCTTCTCCTTTTCTTCCTCCTCCTCCTCCTCCTCCTCCTCCTCCTCCTCCTCCTCCTCCTTCTCCTCCTCCTCCTCCTCTTCTTCTGTCCTCCTACTCCTCTTCTTTGTCTTCTTTCTATTTATAATCTAGTGACTTATGTAAAAAACCAGGGCTTGGCAAAGCTGGGTGATACCATTTCCTTGTGTGCCTGTCTGCCAAGATCTATCTGTTGATTGGATTTGGCTGTGTTTTCAACAAAAGCCTAGAATTTTAGCAAATAAGGAACTTGCCATGATGTTAGGGAAACAACAGCAACAACAAAATTACAGTAATCTGCTTAATCTTACCGCTGGAAGCAGACTCAGAGGAGAAGTCAGGTAAACAGAAAGAATAAGGACAATTCAGATAATGGAGAGTGGGAAGACAGAGGGCTGAGACCTGATATTTGTTAGGGAGGAACACCAGGGCCTCTTAGATTCAAGCTTGTTCACCAGAGCTAGGAGCTGCAGTTCACTTAGGGCTGGCAAAAATAGCCAAGGCCACTGGAAATTGGTCTGATTTTTGTGTTTTAGTTTTGCAACTGTCTTCACTTACATCTGTATTCATTGTGTAACATTAACTTGTGCATTAACAAGCTGCCTAGTTTGGTCTGCCTTACCAAATTTAACTGGGCTTCCAAATTCCATAGGCATTGTTCATCTACTTACTTTGAATGTATGATTGAATTACTTAACAATCATCAATAGATGATTGGCTATCTTTGTGTAAAACTCAGTAAAACGTCCTGTGTTCCCCTCTGCCCATGACTGTCAGCTCACTGAGAAATGGAAAGATACCAAGTAGAACCATGTCACTATTCCACACGTGTGGTCATTTGTTAGCTTTGTAGAATATGGTTACCAAAAACACAAGCTGTCATTGTCATATTACTTTGGGCAAATTTGCTTCAAAATAATGGCTAGAAAAAAAACGAAGCTTCAACCTTTCTGACAATAATTCAGTAAGAGGAATGTGATGAAGTTCATGGGACTGTGCCAATGTGCTTCGCCCAGCATGATTACAAGGTATTATTCATTTGGCGTCATCGAGATGAAATCATTCTAACAAGGGATTGCCTCACTAGATCAACACCAGAGGCTTTGGAAAGAGGCCTGGTCTTTGCTCAATGGGTCATAGTTGAGAAAGGTCTTCAACAGTCAGTGTTCAACAGCCTATGTCATTAACCTATAACAGTTTCAAAAAAAATCGGCTCCTTAATGTCATAAGATATGTAACTTATAAGCCCTCATTGGATGCATTAGTAGAGATGAACCAGAATGTGGTTCTTGGAGTCAGCCCCCAAGGAGCAAGCACTGCAAGCATAATGCAGGCCTGAAGCAATGGGTGTTGGTCCCCACTGTAGCACAGACAAGCTGTGACTCTGGATAAGATACTGAAATTTATTCTTGGTCTGCTTGTTTGAAATAAGTGGCCCCTTTCCATTTTCTAAATCCTCATGCGTATCAAACAGAAAGGCTTTGCTGTAATGCAGAACATATGCAGATGTAGGAGTGTGGGTGCTGGGCTCTGATGCATGATGATTGTGTAACTTGAAGCAAATAACAGAACTTACGTACAATGAAAACATTGATGAATGTGTTACTGTTCTTCCCTACACTAGTTTTGAAGATTAAATATGATAAACCTTCTGAGTAGTTATGCTCTTATATTTAGTATATTTAAGGCACTGTCTTCCCTGTCTTCCATGGCATTGTCTCCTCCATCAGAGTAAATACTTAACTACTAATTGTTGGGTATACAGTAAATAATGCTGCATTTATCTTTCCGTCAAATCACTAACAATATACACCCATTTTAATGGGGAAAATCTTGGAATAGGTTACCCCGATATTATATCTCTCAAATATTTTAGTTTTCAAAAATAATACTTTTTGTTTTCTGCCTTTAAAAGCATTCTGAGGGTATGAACATGTGAATGCTGTCTGTTCCTTTTAACCTGCCACTGCAAGGAACTGATGGAGCAAAATTACATCATAACCCACCGAAGACATTGATTCAAAGGATCAGACATTTTTCTCTCCAAGGACCACTGATCCTTTAAATTTTGCTTGCATTTTTTTATGACAAAAGATAGTTCCTGGTGCAATCTATTCTCCATAATCAAAGAAAGAAGCCTATGTGCAAATCTCAAGTGGAACTCACAAATCTCCATCTCCTCTAGTCTTTACGGTTTGAATCTCTGGTGGAGAAGGACTCTCATTGCTAGTGCCTCCCTACATATTATTCATGGAAACTCACTCGCCTGTATTTGCATTTTCAAGAGCATTCATTGATGAACTTTCTACATTTCCTTTTCAGCATCCCTAAGTGTATCTAACAAGCTTTTAGCTGATGGGTTGGAACCAAACTTTATTAGAATTAATTCCTGGGAGTACTGGTATCTGAAGGGAAATTTATTCTGTTTGAAAATGCATCATCTCTAATTGCTAATTTTGTGTCAAGGTTGATTTACTTAACTAAGTTGAAAGTTTCTTAAGGACAAACTCTATTCCATAAACTTTGGCCATATACCAAGTCACTAGGAGGGAGAGATGGTAGATTTTCAATGAGTGCCTTATGATGTTCACAAACTATGAGCCTCTGAAGAGAAGGTGTTTATTCTGGAGTGATGTTAGGTAGGTAAGAAAATGTGCACTCTGGGACTTTAAGTATCACATGTGTACATACATTTACATGTACATATACACATACATATATGTGTATATACATACACACATACGAGCACACACACACACACACACACATATTCTTCTCTCATATAATACTTCCTGACTGTAGCTTCCCTTCCCTCTACTCCACAGTTTCCCCTACCTCCTGCAGTTCTAATTCCGACCCTCCCATCCACCCCTATCTTCCCCCTAAAAGGAGCAGCCCTCCCAGGGATATCAACTGAATACTGCACGAGAAGATACAATAAAACCTCACATTAAGGTTGACTGGGGGAACCTAGTAAGAGGAATGCAGGCTAAAATAGTCACCCCCGAGTCTCACTCTAAGGGTCCACCAAACACCAAACCAACAATTATAGCATATATGCAGAGGGGCTAGCTCAGACCCATGCAGTCTTGAGGCTTCAATTTCCACAAGCTCCTATGAAACCTGCTTCTTGAGTCTATGAGCTGTGCTCAACCCCTGTACAATAATGTCTGAATATTTGTTTAGAACTCTATGATAAACAGATTGAGAAGCAATATGGACTGGTAATCATATGAAACATTTCTCTCAAAGCAGATTGAATGTTTAATGGGAAAAACTTAAAAGTTGTGGGCTTCCTGCAAGTGGACTGGGGAATGTGGCTTCTTATGAGAAGTTACTGGGCTGTCCAGTGTGTGCTGAGAACACTCCAGCATCCCAAAGCAGCTGCAGTGTCTCTGGGTCTAAGCAGAGAAGGGATGGAGGGGCCATTCTACCTGCTGTCTGCAGTCCCCTTCTGATGTTCTTCCAGCAGCTGCTCCTTGGCACTGCCCTCTGCTGGTGTTTGCTGTAGGCATTCTTAGCTCTGCTCTTCCTCCAGCCTTTCCTCCCCAAACCTCTGCTGATGACACCTACCTGCCATTATCTCTTCTCTCAGAAATTTGTGCATCTTGATCTTTATATAATATTTTCATTCATTCTTTGGAAATTTCATATGATGTTTTGAAGAACTGTGGGAGGGACAATGTCTGGAATGTAAATAAATAAAATAATTAAAAATATACCTTCCATTTAATAGACTTTTATTTCCAGGAGCAAAATAAATGTGTTCCATGTAGTTTATGGCAGAAGTCCCTAGGGTGTTTGTGTGTGTGTGTGTGTGTGTGTGTGTGTGTGTGTGTATGTGTGTGTGTGTAGGTGGGTATATGCACATGCTCAACCTTCCATCCCATCTCCACACTGCTCCGTTTTCTTCTCCTGTTCCCTAACATCTCCCATACATTATTCCATGTTTGAGGCTGTCAACGCTCCAGCTCTTGCCTGTCTAGATCTCTCAGTCTCTTGTGTCCAGCTCCTGACCAGACACCTCCCTTTGCATCTGCTGTTCTTGCTCCAAATATTCAGAGCTCACACCATAAATACTTATGAAAGTGAGACCTTATGAAAAAAATATGCTTCTGTTTCTGACACTGGCAATTTTTATTGTCGTTACAATAATAAACAGCAGCTATGCCTTGAGCACTGAGGGCCCTGGCCCTCACCCTAATGCCTTTTGCTAAAGTGAAGAGGGGTATAAAGAAGAAAGACAATTTCTGAGTTCCCAGCTGGTAATGCATGGGGTTTGATGTATTTCTCACCCCAGAATGTGTGATCCTTTTCTCACTGCTTTGGTTGTACCTTTTTGTTGAGTGAGAGAAATTAACCCATCTCTCAAAAGGCCAATAAAGGCCTTTAAAGATAGATAATTCAGACCCTGGGAAGTTTTCATTAGCCATGTGCTGTGGCTATCACACAGCTGTCAGTACACATTTCAGAGTGAGGATTGTTGAGATCCTAGCTCTCCTGCAGGTATGGTCCTAAATTTTAGTAATGGAAGTGACTGAAGAAAAGATCCATCATATGGAAAGCAATACTGGCAGAGTAAAAGCTATTTTTGTTCTAATCTAATTGAGTACAGGGAGGAAGGAAGAAAGTGTAAGCCCTAACTCACTTTGGGTAAACATTCCAATCTATTACATCTTCAGTGTGCACGATTATTACAAGTTCATTCCTTTCTTTTTATACCTCCAGCTAACTTCGCTGTCATTTTTAAGATTTATATATTTGAGGGTCCCCCCATTCTTCACCTCACGTGGGCTACTCTGTAGGACATAGCACTCTCTCACACCAGAGGGAATGAGACACCTCCACTCAATGATTGCAATTCAAATGGAAGAAAAGAAATGTGATTACTAATAAGTGGACTGTGTAAGAAACCATTTAATTGACTTTAAATATTCTTATTGTGTGGCAAGCATGCTTCGTGGACTTGGAGTTTATGACCCATCATCTATTTTCATAGCTTCTGAATTGTGTTCTCATCTGGATTTGAAAATGTGGTTGTTTCCCTCTATTTCTGCTCTGCAGTGAAGTTGAAAGTATATCAGGACAGGAATTAATGGAAATGAGTTGATATCGTTATTCCACAGGCAATGAATAATAAGCAGTTTGTTGGTGATTTATGTTAATCTAAATATGAGACAGACAGAAAATTATTGTGTGCTTCACAGTCTGCCCCAGCAATGCTGTCATATCTGGAAGCATATAATTATCCATATGTCTTCTTTTAAATTAAGCCTTAATTTGTAGAGTCAATGGCAATTTGGTTTTGTCCATAATTCATTAATCTGATTTTCTATGATATGCCAGTAAAATGTAGCTCAAATTTAAAAAAATCAAAATATTGCTCATAATTAATGAAAATAATGTATGGAATTTACAACTTTTTCTAAACAACCAACTAAGCAAAATTATATTACTATCTCTACCTATATGCCTTTAAAATTTATATAAAATTATTGTACATAATACAGATTGAAATCCCTAGTCATTCAGTCTTTTCCTCACCATGTTTTTAATTAAAATATGATTTTGAAAATGAATCTGATGGTAAGAAGGCAGAGTTTCAGAAATGACCCTGCTCTCCAGAGCATTCATTTAGCAGTGACTGTCTGTCACTTAGCCTGTCTGTCTGTCCTCTGTGTCCCAGCGGAGACCCCCTTCAGGACATTGCTCTTGTACTAAGTGATTGTGCTTCGTGGAGGTAATAGAACAGAAATGGTGATTATTTTAATAAAAAAGAACAGCAAAGTAAAATAATCAGGAGCTTGGGTTCTGTGTTTAGAAGCATGAGTTTGAATCCTGACTTCCTCATCTGTGAACAGAGCAACCTTATGCCCTGCATGCCTAAGTTTCTGTCACATCTATACATCAGGAATGGTGAGACTTGGTTGATACATAGAGTTGTTTGATATCTATGTGAGAAAGTGGTCTACAGGATTTTATTACTGCATTGCTATTGGCAGATTAGGTTTCCCTGATAAGGATAGGCTGGAAGCGGACAAAAACTTTCAATACTCTGTTGTTTCATAGCTTGTTACTAACCTGGCTATACCAAGGTGCTTGAGTGTTGAAGAACAAGAGTTCTCTCCCTAAGCTCTGTAGCTTGGCACTCAGTACCATTCTTTATTCATAAAGGACATTGATAAATGTGAATTGCTTAAGAAAATTTCTAAAATGCACATATATGTATATTTTTAATGATTTATTTTATCTTTAAGTGTGTGTGTGTGTGTGTGTGTGTGTGTGTGTGTGTGCTTGTGCAACTGCCTGCCTGCCTGCCTGTCTGTCTGTCTGTCTTAGGAGTATCTGCACATTATTGCAGGTACCATAAAAGGCCAGAAAGGGGCATCAGAGCCCCCAAAGTGGAAGTCTCAGGCAGTTGTGAGCTGCCCAGTGATGTGAGTGTTGGGAACAGAACTTCATTCTTCTGAAAGGGAAGAATGTACTCTTAACCACCAAGCCTCTCCAGTCTCTCTGAAATGTATTTTAAATTAAAAATACCTTTAATAAGTTGCAGATTTAATGCATGGCATGCTGTGTGTGAATATATATATATATACATATATATAAATTTTGTGCATATGTATCTTTTTGTATAATAAAACAATAAATTGTCCTGCAAACCTTTTAGTAGTCTTCTTTTTTAATAAGATAATACACACAATTAATACCTCTTCATGTAATTCCTTTTATTCTGAAACATCATTTAAAATACTATAACATATGCTGAGTAGTCATAATTTGGAAATTCAAGTTGTCCCACACCTAACATGTTTTGAATATAGCCATGACACTCAAATCCTTACTTTTTTTTGGAGCAGTTCAGATTTTGGATGCCTGAGTTATAGATGATCAGCAGATCTCCCATCCCCCAGCCCTGGCTCCCAATAATTAGATCAGAAACACTTCTTGTGTCAGGCATTTAATAAGGGTACCTCACATGTATAAGATATCTTATGTTGTTCTTGAATATTTAGGCTACATCCTGATTGTTTTTTCTACCTCAAAATCACTGCTGTGGATTTTGGCATGTTCTGGCTGACCCCTCACCTCTTCCAGTGTGCTTTCTTTGCTTACTATAGTGGCTACTCCCCTGTAACATCCACTTTCATGCTTATAGGTGTATTTGGTTTTTTGTTGAGTTCCCTTCTTAGACTCCTAATTCTTGAAAACAAAGATCCTATTTTTACCACTGTGACTTTAGCTTGCAAATCTGTTTGGCTCAGAAACAGTGTTCTGTGTACTGGGTGGCCAAGTCAAAGGTATTTGTTATTCATAGGGTACAGCTAAGGGTACTCAAAATATTGATATCTTTATTAGTTGTCTGGAGCTAGGCACACCACGGACAGGGCCCTGGAGGAAGGGTACAGTTCTTGGCTGTGACAGGAAACATTGAAGGGTCAACAGGGACACTAGCTGAAGGATGGGAAAAAATCTGGGAAGAAAGAGCTAGAGCTTTCAGCTGACTCATCTTTTCCCTTCACTTTTCCGCCAAGGGCTTCATTTCTTCTTAGTGACCTTTAGAATCCAGTTCTTGGAAGTGATGGGAAGAAACACAGAACCTTGGTTAGTTTATGAGATGATTAAGCACTGGATGTGTGTTCTCTTATCTGGGACTTCTGAATTATATTCAAGACAGTTCCAAGCTTGTTACATGTTTAAAGGTATTTGTGTCTGGCGTGCAGTAGCAGGGAAGGTAAAAGGCTAAAATTTATGGAGTGCCTGTTGTGTGTGAGGAACCTTTCATCACCATTGGAGTCTCCTTAGAAACCAGAGGAGCACAAAAGTCAAGGGAAGAGCAGCTGATTACCAAGAGATCCCTTCTTCCAGCCTGAATATAAGAGACAAGAAATTGTCTGATAAATGTAGAAATGACTTTCAGTTATACAAATTCTAAATCATTTTTAAAAGGGCACTTATTTCTATGATTGCTTAGGTATGTTTTAGGTAAGTCTGACTTGCAGATTAATTTAGAATGTAGAAAATAAAAACATCAATACCAGGGCCAGGAGAGATGGCTGAGCAGGTAATATCACATACTGGATTTGCAGAGGACCTGAGTTGTGTTCTCAGCACCTACGTCAGGGGGTTCACAACCACCCAGGCTCTAGGAGATCTGATAACCTCTTTTGAACTCCACAGTCTCCTGAACTCACACATACTCATATCTGTCCAAGCCCACACATACACACATATTTAAAAATAAAATAAATATTTAAAAACAAAAGATTATTATATGGAAGTAAATCCATGAAAAGCCACTAATAAAATGTTTAAAGTATATCTAAACTATACATTTTCTGATTTTATAAAGTACATTCAAAGAAAATTAATTAAAATGAATATACCATCACTTTCACGTTAATGAAGTAATTTCCTGTTTATTATTATTGTTTTGTTTTCTTTTGAGGGGCTGGTCAGGTTCTTACTTTGCAGCATAAGCTGGGTTTGAACTCATGACTTTGAAGTTCTAAAGTACTAAAATGACAGGAGTGAGCCACTAAGTATACCAACCCCTAACACTGTAAGTACCTTTTTAATACTATTTTTTTATTTGATCAGAAACATATAAACATACAGAAATATAAGTATTGACTTCCCTGTTTTCTCCTTTGTACTTTAAAAGATGTTTTCTTTTTTATTGCTTATTTTATTTATTTACATTTCAAATGTTATCCCCTTTCCCAGTTTCTCCTTCAGAAATCCTCTATCCCCTCTCCCTCTTCCTCTCCCTGCCTCTATGAGGGAGCTCCCCCACCTACCCACCCACTCCTGACTCCCCTTCCTGGCATTCCCCTACACTGGGGCATCAAGCCTTCACAGGACCAAGGGCCTCTCTTCCCACTGATGCCCAACAAGGCCCTCCTCTGCTACATATGCAGCTAAAGCTGTGGGTCCCTCCATGTGTATTCTTTGGTTGGTGGTTTAGTCTCTGGGAGCTCTGGTGTGTTGGTTGATATTGCTGTTCTTCCTATGGGGTTGCAATCCCCTTCAGCTCCTTCATCCTTCCCCTAATTCCTCCACTGGGGACCCTTTGCTCAGTCCAATGGTTGGCTGCAAGCATCCATATCTATATTGGTGAGGTGTTGGCAGAGCTTCTCAGGGGACAGCTATACCAGGCTCCTGTGAGCAAAAGACTTTTATTCTTTGAGAATTTCATACATAAACACTATATTTTGATCATATCTACCCCCCAACTTTTTCAGGAACAGCACCCACCCACCTAATTGATGCCCTTTCATTTTCTTGTCTCCTCTCTTCATCTTTTTCTTTCTCCTCCTATCTATTTTTTATAAGCCACTGAGTTCAGTTACTGCTTTTTAAATGTACATGGGTGTAGAATCATCCATTGAAACACAAATAATCCACTAGGAGCTATATCCCTCAAGACCACTGACTTCATTGCTCCCAGTAGCCATCAACTGTCCATGGCTGCTCAACTGGGAGGGAGTTTTATAACCCCTCCCTGCTCCTTGCTAGACTGTTGATGGGATTGTTCTTGTACAAGTCTTGTGTAGGCTACGTAGCTGCTGGAGTCCATAAGTGCTAAGACCCTGTGATGTCCTGAAGTCACTGTTCTGTGGCAGTCTTACCTGACCTCTGGATCTTATGCTCCTATCCCCTATTCTTTACAGCTAAGTTTGAGGCCAGAAAAGAAAATAAACTTCATGTGTGCTTGTATATGTTGTTTGTGAGTGTGTGTGTGTGTGTGTGTGTGTGTGTGTGTGAGATTCCCCTCTGTTAACAAGTTATCAACTGGCCTACTTCCACTTAAAAGCTTCAACAAAAACATATTTTTTTCCTGTTGAAGGAAACCATGCTAAATTTAGAGATGTAATTGTGGACATATGATTACAAATTCCCTCAATTCTCAGGTCACTAGCATGCAGTAGTCACTACTCTCCTTCGTAAGTATTTTAATTCATGTTGCCAGCCATTTCTTGTTCTACACACTTCAAGAACACATTTTTAAGTATGTAAGAAAGGCGGGAAACATTAATAGTGTTGCTGGAGTTTTGTGTGTGTCCTGGCCACTGGCCAAATTGGTGGACACTGAGTAGGAGTAGCAGCAGCATAATTATTTGACAACATGGAGACTGGGCTGGGAGAACCTCTCCTATGATTACTCCTGAGCACCCTTCCTCTTCTTAAGTCATAATCCTAGAAGAATTCCTGACCTGTTTTATCTCCTCGATGCTCTTTGCAAGGTGGACTGAGTTTGAGTTCATGCATGTTACTTTACTTTCTTGGAGGAGTCTTAAAAGCCAAGTGTTTGGGGAGCACTTAGATGACTTGTTTCCACAGAAAATTATTAGCTCATTCTATGACAATTTACTGCATTTATTTAGTGACTCTACCTGTGTCAAGAGAAGTGGGTTATTCTTAAAAACAGACATTTTTATTCTTAGAAGAAAACTGTTTCTCATAACACTTTTTATATATTCACTTTTACTTAATTTTTATTTCTTGGTATGATAAGTAGTAAAATCCATAGCAGTGACCACAAAGTCCTTCTATTCACACTAGAATATGCTAGAAATCGGAACACTCAGATCGAATGTTACCAGGTAATATTTTATTTCCTCTATACACATGTTCTCCATCCTCACTTTTTAATTACTGTGGTGGAAATATTTTTAAATTATCTATCAGTACAGTGTGTAACTGTTTCTAATTTCAGTGTTTTTTTGTTGTCTATGTTCACATATTAACATAGTTGTAATAATAATCCCTATAAAACTTGCTGTTTCTCCTTTTTAAACTTAATAGTTTGTCGTGAAATCTTTTCTACGTTATTATATAATTTATAGTTAGGAAGGGTTATGTCTATTAAACCAACATGCCAGAGTTGAGTTAATCACTCCCTTGTGGAGTAATATATCTATGATTTAATGAATTATTTTAAATCATCAACAAATTCATAGTTTAAATTCCTTTGCATTGAAGGCTTGAAGGAGTATCCCCGATGTTGAAATGTTGCAAACACCACATGTTCACATAATTCCTGGAATGACTCTAGTGCAGAGCATTGTATGGAGAGGCAGTCAGTCAGCTTCAACTTTCCTGGCAGTCAGTAAGAAATGCAACTTCTTAAGCCAGCAAGTTTGCAGAATAAAAGAGTGAGTGAAAATAAATACCTGTCCAGGTAGAGTGATGGTTCACAAGGGGAGGTTGTTTAGATTAAGATCTAAAGTCCAGGCTTCATCTTTGCCAACAGTGTCTTTAATGACTGATAAGTGGGTCATGTATGTTTCAAATATTTGGTTGGCTTGCTTTAAGGGCTGCCATTCTTCAGTGAAATCTGATGACAGAAGTTTCCAAAATGAAACGCCAGCCTCTAGTACCTCATCACATGATGGAGAAGCTACATTCTGAGAGGAGTTAAGAAGACCCCATTGGCACACTGTTCTAAGTCCTTTGTGATAGATGGTGTCAGATATAGATTTTCAGTGGACTTCAAAGAAAGTTCAGGATAGTATCACGATTTTTTTAAAAAAAATCAGGCTATTGTCAATGAATTGAAGTTAAATCTTTCCTGGGGCAGTGGTGGTAGTGGGCAGCACATATCCAGTCTACAGATCTGAGCTATCATATTGGCAAAGACCACAGGTCTTAAGCAGATGCGGCTGCAAGGTTCATTACACACCGAGAGCCTGTCAAACCTGCAGAATAAGAAGGGGGGGGGGGAACTGTAGGATTTTGGTCAGTCAAAACCCATGGGCGCAGTTTATGTGTCAGCCTCGCCTGACAGGCGAACCACTCTTAGGCAGGAAAGGGGTTTCCAGGAATGTTAAGTGCTCTTGCTGTTGGGCGATTTGTGCCTCTACTTGGCAGGTCTCATCCTGGAGCATGGGCAGAGAATGCTTTCCTTGAAAATAGCAGGGGCTGACTGATCAGACAGACAGTCCTGGTCTGGTGATCAGAACTCAATGAGAAGTACTGATGTTCTTTTCCTGACATTTTTGATGGAATGGAAGAGCAAGGTGATATTATTTCTAAGAAACTGGACCAGGATATTCAAGTGCAGAAAACAGTGACAGGAATACAAACAAACAAACAAAATATTGTGTTTTTCCCCCCTGTGGAGTGTAGACTGTGTCCTTCTTGATGGGTACTTGATGTTTTAGCTGGTATTATTGAAGGTGACACCCTGAGGTTCAGTGATCTAGAATATGCACAAATGCAATGAGAGAAAGGGGAGCCTGATCCTGAAGGGCTGGGCCTTATCTCAGTCTTTTCCATTGTCTTGATCTTAAGGCTGATCCTGAAACTCTGTAATGCTCTTTCCTTATCTCTATCCATGGGGTTATTGTGAAGGACAAATGAAGTAATTTTCCCAAGCTATTTCGATCATACCTTGTCTGGCCCATATTATAAAATCCATATCAATCTGCTGGATTAAGTTAGAAGATGGGTAGCTGGGGCTCACTTTCCAGAATGATGGCTAGGAGGGACACAGTGTTGTCTTAATTAACTAAATTAAATTTATAGGTTTATATGTTATTGAAATCTCAAAAGGATAGGATAAAAAAAATTAAAGCTAACAGATTTCGCACAAAATCTTATTCATTATGATTTCCTGAAAGAGAGGGGATGGAGGGGTACTAGCAGCAGACCTGACTAGCATCGCAGGGGAGAATTTCAGACTCTTTTAGGAAAGGTTTCATGCTTCAATTTACCTCAGCCTTCACCATCCTCCATCACCATGGGGACCAATTGTCAGTTGATCCTTACCCATCAGTTATTTAACAGTGTCTCAGAGGTCTAAAGTTTTGATCTTGTTTGCATGATCTGTGCATCAATTCAAAGGTGTAGCTTCAAAGGGTACGCAAATGTGGACCTTGCTATGGGAAATAGCTGACTTCAGCTAGGATCTAGTCTTCTGTTCAAGGTGTTAAAAGAATGAATATTCTATCAGACATAGTCATTCCTACAAAGTACTGCTTGCCAAGAATGGTAGCAATTGCTCCTAGACAGGTGGCCAACATGGATAATTAGTTTACTTTATTCATATGTGTGCACTTGCCAGAGGATAATTGAGTTAAAAAAATAATCAAAGATGGACTGTATTGCTATTTTTATTTATGTATTTACTTTTGTGAAGCTTTATGCTGTTACCATGCCCTACTTATGAGTCAGTAAGGCAAGGTATGGGAGTGGTAACACTCCAAAACTCTCAGTAGCTTTACACTGAGTAAAGATTTACTATTTGCCTATAGTGGGCTTGGTGGGGCTTTGGTAATGAACCAGAGCTGACAGAGACTCTGACTGGTTCCATGCTTCCATTACTGATGGAAATGGGAAGGAAGGCTATGCTGTCTAATGGTGCCCTCTGTCCGGAAATATTGCATGTTTGGCTACTCATTTTATTTTTAACCAAATAAAACCATATGACCATGTCTGAGTTCTAACAGGTAGGGAAATGTGACCTTTTGTTCATGTGTTTGGAAAGAGGGGTGGTGTATTTGGCAGTGTCTTTTATGAGTTCTTTCCTAAGTCCCATTTAGTAATGTGCATAAATCAATACTCATAACTGTCCTTGGAGTGTGAATAACAGCGTGTGGCCTTGTAATTCATGCATCCGTTCAGATAATAAACCTTAATCTTTAATGCAGAATATTTGAGTCATGCCACTCAGGGCAAGAAATTTATCTATTTATCTATTTATTCCACCCTTTGATTTCACTGCTCTTTTGAGAATGGTGCTCATTTACTTACATTCTTCTCCTAGTACTTACCTAATTTAATGTAAATATTACATTTCCAGATGATCAAAATTTAACATTTGAGTTCTTTACCACCACATAGAAATACATAGAAAAGCCTGTTTTACTGTTTTTCTGGCTAACAGCATAAGATTCTAAAGTCTCTTCTTCACAATGTGCAAGATTTTTTTAAAAATTGTGATTGCTAATAGATTTTTGTGTGCACTATCTCTTTCAATACAGTTAAGATTTTATTTTTAATAATGCAGTTCCAGTTTGAGAACATTAAAATCCCCAAATAACCATATACTTGGCATGAGTAGTCTGTGCTGAGCACACAGGAAAGCACTCATGAAGTTAGGGTTCTGGCAGGCACATCCATCTGTATTTATTGAACTGGATGGAGAGGTCCTAGCTTTAAATTCAAGCTGTGAAGGGGACATCCTTCAGTCCAACTGTTCTCCCTTCTTCTTTGTATTCTTCTGTATTTAATCTCAATTGCGGCATTCTGTCCCTTCCATAAGTCTTCTGGAAACCTTTATATATTTCATTACTCATTTTGTCTTATGAGTAGTAATTCTAATATAATACCAATAGTTTTAGTAAATATGTATATGGAGTACAATGTTATTAATGTAGACTATATTCATCTTATATATGGGACATTTTGTGTTCTTTGACTGATACCTTTCCTGTCATCCTTGACAACTAACATTCTAATCTGTCTCTGAGGATCTGACTAACTTCGATTCTCATGGAGCATTTTACCTTCTAGGGCATAAGTTGTGTAGCACTGTCTCCTCGAGGTATGTTCCTATAGTTGTGACTAGCAGATCTTCCCCCTTTAAGGAAGCAATGTTCTGCTTGTATAGACCTTGTTCTTTTTTTCTCAATTGTCTGTCCAGGAACAGTTGAATTACTTCCACATGTTTCATTGTAGAAAACAGTACAATGAACATGAATAGGTAGCAATTTCTTTGAGATTCTAATTTCTATCCCTCTAGTTTTATACCCAGACATGACATATGTGTGGTACATGGGAGATACACACAAGGGTGAAGGTGACTTTGCCTGATGTTCACATTGAAGGCCAAAGGACTGTCTTCCTCATTCATTCTCTACCATGTATTTTGAGACATTATCTGTCACTGAACCTTGTGCTTGCTGATTCAGCTACACTGATAGGTCAATGAGCCTCCAAGATGCTCCCATCTACCTGGGGTCTGGGTTTCCCAAATTCTGGTCTTCTTGCCTGCACAGCAAAAATTTTACTCAATAAGCCCTCCTCCCAGTTGATTTTGTTGTAGTTTTATTTTTCTTTTCTTTTCTTTCTTTCTTTTCTTTTTTCTTTCTTTCTTTTCTTTTCTTTTTTTTTTTTTAGATATCTGGAATCTGCTTTCCATATTGGCTATATTTCTACCAACAGTAGAAAATTTACATTTCTACCAACAATATAAAACTTTATTGAAATGCTACCAACATTTGTTTTCTTTTAAATAATGGCCATTTTAACAGGGATGATGTTTTCGCTTAGATTTCCCTCATGATTAGAGATACTGTGTTCTCGTATACTTACTTGGTTATCTTCCTTGGAGAAAGGTCTATTCAAATCCTTCATACATTTTAAAAATCATGTGTTCCTTTCCCTGCCTTGTGAGAGTTTCTTACGTATTTCAGACATTAATTTCTTACCAGATGTAAGGTTTGCAAACATTTTCTTTTATTTAAATGGCTTACTGTTTTGTGCATTGATTGTTTTCTATGTTGGGCAGATGGTCTTTTTTTTTTTTTTTTTCTTTTCTTCATGCAATTCCACTTGTCTGCTTTTGCTGCTCCTGCCCCCAATTTTTAGTGTCCTATTCAAGAAATCATCACCAAGGCCATTGTTACCATTTTCTCTTATATATTCTTTTAAGGTGTGCTGGTTGATTTTGTCAACCTGATACAAACCTAAATATACTTGAGAAGAGAGAATTGCAACCGAGGAATTCCCTCTATCAGATTATCTTTGAAATTGTGTTTTGAGGTATTTTCTCAATTAGTAATGATGTGAGAGGGCCCATCCCACCATGGGCAATGCCACCATGGTAGGTTGTGCTGGGGAAATTGAAGAAAGCAGACTGGAAGAACCATGGGGAGCAAGCCAGTGGGCAGCACTCCTCCCTAGCCTCTGTGATGCTTCTTGCCTCTGCTTCTGCTTGAATTTCTGCTCTGACTTCTTTCGTGATACTATAAACTGTAAGATGAAATAAACTTTTTCTTCCTTCAGTTGCTTTTGGTCATGGTGTTTACTGCAGAAAGAGAAAGCAACTTAAGATATAAATGTTTCCATTGTTTTATATTTTATATTTAAGTCTTTAGTCCACTTTGTTTAGAATTTGTTACAGCAGGAGGCCATAATCTAAGTTAGGATGTCCCATTTTCCTAACTGTTTATTGAAGTGGGTGCCTTCCTGTTGTATATTTTTTTAAGGCATTTGCCTCATTTGTATATTTGTATTTGCCTGTTGTATATTTTTTAATGCAGTTGACTCATTTCATGTAAAATATTCTTGCCACCCTCATACATTACAATCATATTGGCATTGTTTAGTCATGGCAGACCTTACTTCACACACACACACACACACACACACACACACACACACACACACTCATACACTATTTCCAGTTTTAAGAGGACTTATATTTCTTTGTATGAGCCCCTCAGTTCTAAATAATGTCTTTCTTTAACTATTCTTCATAATCAATCGGCCCTTCACATTTTACATGAAAAACAAACACTACTTAATTCACATTGTCACCCTGCAGTTTTGTAAATAAATTAACATATTCCTGGGGGCTAAGAGAAATCCATCTGGGTATGATAAGACTGAAGATAAGTATCACACCGACTCACATGAGTCAAGTCAATGATAGGAACACATTTGATAAGGTAAAACCAGTGCTGGATGAGTTGATATTATCGGCAAGAAAAAAAGTTGAGAGAGTAGTGAATTATTCTGGCTTGAAGTATGTGTTTAAATATGGTTTATAGCAAAATACATATGGATTTAATAATACAATAAAAATAAGGAACAATAAATCCATCTCACAAAATTATATTTCTTTTCTAAAAATATTTCAATGAAGAGACAGACTTAGGTTTCTTTCACCTGAGTTCAATCGCCAATGGTCAGTGTTGAGTTCCAGGGCTTTTATTTCTTTTCAGCACCAAAGGTAGTAAATCAGATGTAAAAATATAACCAGAGATAGTATTTTTGGAAATGTAAACCTCTCTTGGCAAGAATCTAACCAGGAAATTTTCTTATTAATAAGCAAAGAGTATGCTTGGTGTGCCAAATTATATTGTACAGGCTTTCCCATGGACAGCGCCCAGTATGAATATTCTTTTCTTGAATACATAAACAGATGTACACAAATTCTAGTGGTTTTTTCCACACTCTTTACTCAGAAGCTTTCCAAAGAAGAATTTATTCAGAATGCAAATGCGCCTGTTCGTCTTGATTCACCCAGGCTTAGCCCTCCACATCCCATAGTCCACATTGCTGAGGTGTAACACACACATGGCTGTTATAAATAATAACAGTGACCTAAGTGCTAGAGGACAGTTCTTTTTAAAATACGGCTCTATCACTGAATACTTAATTGATCTGTCTATGTTCAATTTATAAGTCTCTACCTGTGATGACAGATTTATCACCAATCCAGGCAATTTTCCACCTTTTTTCTTGTCTTGCATGGCTTAGGAAGTTGGCATTTTAGCCTATCAGGTTGATGGGTGTTGTTGAAAATTGTAAAACTGTCACTTTTATCTAGTTGCTCTATGCCATATCTTAAAGCCAACTCCTACTTCCAGGTACACACTGTGTCTGTGTAGTACTAGGTATGGGCTATGATAGGTCTACACATAAGAAGTTAGCGCCCCATCATCTGGCTATAAGACACATGCATTGGAATTGGATTATTCTGGAAAATTTGAGCATTGGCGTTCTGCTTCCTCTAGTAATCTTCACCCCAGAAAAGTCATGTCTGTGGTATTTTGGGCTATTTCTATCCTTATAATTATGTGTCCTTCATCTCCTACAAAATCTTCCCTCAGTGCCACCAATGTGTCCGTGTAGCGACTTTCCATATAGTAACACTGTGGAGAGATTTCAGCTATTGCTATTACTTTTACAAAGGAAACACTGACATCTTGTTGCCTTAAAATGAGAGAATTTTATAGAAATATCAAGCTATACTATAGTGTACTTTAAGTTTTCAAACCAGAGGACCACACAACATCATGGTATTCAGGTTTTTTTTTTTTTTTTTTTTTTTAACTTCTGAGCAGATTGAGACATTGTGGAACTGAAGTTTAGAAAAATTGGTGGCTTGAGGATTTGTGGATTGGCAGCAAACTCTTCTCAACCTCTCAGCAAGTTGATATTATTTATAACTGCTGCTCGAGTGTGCTTTTGCTTTATGTTGAGTCCTACTCATGGTCTCTAGAGCTGAGTAAAGTGAAGTAACTAAGTAGTGCTTTGTATCAGAGGACGACACCTGACACCAAACTTTTTTTTTATAGAAATATTATTTTGTTTTCTACTTGGAAGTATTTTTCTGTTTTCTTCTGAGGTATAACTTTTGCCAAGTTCTGGCTCTGAGATATTTCATTGTGGTAGAGTAAATGGAACACACACATACACATATCACACACACACACACACACCACACTCACACACACACACATGCACACACACACACACACACACACACACACACACACAATGTCTTCATTAAGTTTTCATAGGAAATAAAAGCTCCTAGAGATTTCTGTCTTAGAAGAACATGTTTCTGCTTTGTATATATGTATATGTGTATGTGTGTGTGTGTTAGTTAATTCATTCCATGAAAGAGATGTCATAATCTCAGACAGCTAGCTCCAGACATTTAGTGTACTTAAGAATGAAGCTAAGTCTACATTGTGGTGATTGGCATTATAACTTTACATGGGTATAACATCCTGAGAAAATTATTGTTTGGCATCAATGAAAGCATAAAAGCATACATTTGGTAGATAGGTATGCCCAAGTATGCTCCAAGTTGATACTGATAATTCTTTCTCCTCAACACTGCAACCATTTACCCACTGGACCACTGGAGCATCGTACCATAGTGATGAATGCCAATGTTCTGTAGTTAAGCATTCCTAGGTTTGAGGTCCAGGATTTGAATTCACTATCTACATGGATTTCAGCAAGTCACTTAAATATTGTACTTCTCGCTTTTCTCACATTTTGAATGAGAATATCATCAGAATTGCCAAATTCACCAATATATGAGACTTGAGATCATCTCTCTAAAGTAGTTGGGACAATATTTTACATTCATAGGTATGAGTATAATATATTATCAAGCATTTGATAAATATAAGATATTACAATTAAAATTACAAATATTATTTATTTACTTCCTTTGTTTCTCCTGGCATCCTAGATCATAATGTAGTTTGATGAGTGTCATACATACACCCACGTACAGCTCTGCAAATGCGACTTCTCATGGTCCTGCCTTTCTTATTTAGAAGGATCTCAGAAACAACATCCATCACCCCATCACCCCAGGGCATTAACTGTTACTGATGCTTTTTTAGTCCTTCATACTGTTGTTGGGCTGTGCTTCCTAGAGTCCCTTTTCTCCATCTTTTCTGTCTAAACTGCTCCTCAAAATCAGGGTTGGAAGCTTCCCTGGGTTCTTAGGGAGGAATGGCCAGACCCTTTCAGGAATTGATTTGAAATGCAACTAATGGCTCCCCTTCCTTCCATTAAGGTGTCTTCATAGTCACTGTCCTATTGCTGTGAACAGACACAGTGACCAAGGAAACTCTTATAAAAGAGAACATTGCTCAAAGTTTTAAAGGGTCAGTCTATGATCACAGAGGGCAGCAGACAGGCATGGTACTTGAACAGTAGCTGAGAGCTTTACATCCTGATCTACAAGATAGCAGGCAAAGAAAGACTGGACCTGGCATGGGGTTTTGAAACCTCAAAGCCCACTCCCTCCCACTGACACACCTTCTCTAGCAAGGCCCTACCTCCTAATCCTTCCCACACAGTTCTACTAACAGGGGCTGAACCTCTGGGCGCCAGTCTCATTCAAATCACTACATATACCATTGTGGTTCTTTCAGGCTGTTGTGTGTACTGTAGTCAACAGGAAGGAAGTCATTAAGAGTATTCGGTGTATATTTTCAAACACTCCAAAGGAGGTGATTTACAAATTTTACTTCTTTCCCTGGCTTTTTCCACACCCAAACTGCTACTCTCCTCTCCCCATCCCACTTCCATTCCCATCTTGGTGACAATTTTACTCCCCTGTCTTTTTTAGCTTCTTTCTTTCCTTTCCATTTAATTCTGTGCCACATCAGGATCAACAGATGGTCCAGAAGAAACCCTTGTCAGAAAAGCTGGTAGGACATGAAGCCTGACACCAACTCATACATCAGATAGTTAGCTCCTACAGTGCCCTCACTTAGCATGACTTCTTGTAGGAGGAAAGGAAATGCCTAGAGTCTGGAGTGCTGAGATAGTCTACAGAGCTTACAAAGCAATTGTCCAGCTAGGCTAGGCAGGATGTAATGGGAAGAGGAACCAAGGACTGATTCTTATCAGGAAGAGATAACTTTAAAAGCTGCAGAGGATCCAGGTGCTTGAGCTTTGTTTACATTTCACATACACAGCAGTTTGCAAAAATGATTACTTGAGAATACTTATTTACTTGCAGAAGCAATTAAAGTAGATACTGAGGAGTGTGTATTTTCAAGAGTTATCATTGGTTATGTTTTCTCTTTTCCACCCCAATCTCATAGCTTGATTACACATTCAGTACTGCAACCTCTCTCTGACTTGTCTTTGACTCCACTCTGTAATCTCTAGTTCATTTAACACTGTGCTGGGGATTAGTTTTCCTAAAACACGTCTTTGATCATGACACTTCTCTTCAGAATTTAGCAGACATCCCACCCTTGATTGTACATAGTCTCTGTGTCAGTCAGTTTGCTATCCCTGCTCTTCTGTCTTCCAAGCTCTATCCATCCCTTCTCTGCTCTCTGAAGCCCTGAGCTCTAATCAAAATGAGCTTCTATGCTTGCTGTCAGGAGCCCGGTATGGCTGTCCTCTGAGAGGTTCTGCCAGCAGCTGACCAATACAGATGCAGATACTCACAGCCAACCATCAGACTGAGCCCAGGGACCCCAATGGAAGAGCAAGGGAAGGGCTGAAGGAGCTGAAGGGAATTGCAACCCTGTAGGAAAAACAACAATAGAAACTAACCAGACACACAGAGCTCCCAGGAACTAAACCACCAGCCAAGGAGTGTACAGGGAGGGATTCATGGCTCCAGATACATAGGTAGCAGAGGCTTGCCTTGTCTGACATCAATGGGAGGGGAGTTTCTTGGTCCTGTGGAGGTGTACGGGGATGTTAGAGTGGTGAGGCTGGAGTGGGTGAGTGGGTGGGGGATCACCCTTAGAGATGCAAAGGGGAGGGGGAATGGGACAGGGGGTTTGTGGAGGGGAAACCGGGAAGAGGGATATTATTTGAAATGTAAACAAATAAAATTATTAATTTAAAAAAAAGGAAAAAATGAGCTTCTAACCCCATGTCTGCTTTGCTCACTGCACACCTCCCCCCCTTTTTACTACTTTGCCAAACTCTCTCTTTCTCCTTTGCAAACCCAGATCTTATTTTATCTGTTTTGCAATAAAACCAAATGGAATTTCTTTTCCTATTTTACCCCAGTTTTAAGACACATTTGAATCAAAGTTTCTTTCTTTCTTTCTCATTTGTTGAAAAACAAAACATGAAAACTGTACCCACGTTATGCAAATTTAGTAATTTCTTTTGTTAAAACATTTAAAATATAATAAACCAATATTATTTTAATATATAGAATAGGCACATACACATACATGTCAGTGTACAGACATCACAAACCATCTTAATTCTGTGTTATCTTGAGAGTAGAACAAATGCTTAATTAATTTTTTATTTTCAAAATTTCACAGTTCATTATGCAGAATAAATATTTGATGGTAGATGGGGTTTGGGGCCTTTAATCGTTATGATAGGTTCATAGAATTTGTAGCTGTGAAAAATAATATTTAGTAGCTTTTGACAATTGTCACTCAAACAAGGCTTTTAAGTTTTCTTAGTAAACTGTAAGTTATCTGATAAAAAGTCACAAGGTGGGCTGGAGAGATGGCTCAGCCTTTAAAGGCTAGGCTCACAACCAAAAAGTCACAAAGTGAAAAATAAGAGTTATATTTAAATACTCATTAGTATAGCCAGCACTTGGGTTAAAAAGCAGAACTTTTGCAGTACCCAGAGGCTCTTCTTTCATCATCAGCTGATCTGACGTCTGATGCCATTTTTCTTTCCAAAACACTGTAGGTGTTTTTAGTCATCAGTTTGCTTTATTAGTGCAGTATGGACTCATTGATAGCTAGTTTATTTCATCAAGTCTTGTTTGTGAGTTTGTCTCTATCATTACTTATGGCAATATTCACTTATGTGTCTTGTCATTGGCATCCAATCATGTATAGACATGTGTTGGTTCTCATGTTGACTGATGTCTGTGTCATTTTCAATTGATATTATGAAGCACGCTACTTCAACCATCTTGACACACTTCTTTTGGTGACAATAGATTTGTAATTTTCTTGAGTATATTCTTTGGATTTGAGTTTATAGAGTACAATATTTCTAAATTTAAGTGTACATAGCCTCCTAAGATTTCTTCAGGGGTTATTCTAGTCATTCTTGGCAGCACACAGACCCAATTTAATAATAATCCAGTTTTCACTGTGAACTTTTCATTGTTAGCCATTTTGGCAAGTATGTGAATTGTGATTTTAGCTTATATTTCTCTAATGATTAAGGGAATGAGTAATTGTTCATATGTTTACAGACTGAATTTCATCTTGTATGAAATATCTATTCAAGTATTATGATGACTGAGTTACAAGATTGCCTTAGTTCTGAGTCTGAGGATTTCCCTATATATTCTCTGTGTACTAAGCCTTTTGCAGATAGGACATACTTAAAAACGTTTTTCCTACTTTGAACTTTGCATTTTGACTCCTGGTATTACTACCAATTGTGTGTTTTGTTATCTTTCAAAATAGACATTCTTTTCAGAGCAGTTTTGAATTCAAAGAAAAGTTAACTACAAGTTTCAGAGATTTCTCACATGCCTTCCAGTTGCGTATGAGCAAGCCTCCCACAATACCTTTTCCCTCAAGGTGGTACTACAGTGACCTATTCTTAGGATCTCAAGTCCATAGGGTACAAACAGACTTCATCTTGGTGTTGTATGTCCTGTGTACAATGATGTACATCTATCCCTACTGTCTGTTGGTCATGAGAATCTTAAGTGGTTCATTGGACTGATTTTTCCCCTTAAGACAAATGCTGTTCTTTGTTTCCTGCTTCAGATGTCCTTACCCACTCAGAGGCTTCAGATGTCTTTACCCACTCAGAGGCAGTGGATACGCCCTCCTCTCTTATGCCTCAGACATTTTACTTGTTTATAGCTCATATTTGGATCTGTAATTCACATGAATTGAATTTTGCAGATGACATGAAGGACCCAAGATTTATTTTTTAAAGATCTATATATTTAGTTGATGAAGCACTATTTATTGACAAGACTTTATTTATATAGTATCACATCGGTGTAGATCAAATGGCATGCATATTCAGAGCTATGAAGCACTATTGTATTGACAAGACTTTATTTATATAGTATCACATCAGTTATAGATCAAATGGCATGCATATTCAGAGCTCAGGGCTCAAGTGCATTGTTGGACTTCTTTATCAGCACACCACTACAGCTGTTTGCTTGTTCTTGGCACAGAAATATGATTTTAAAACTTTATTACATTAGCTTTGCATATACTCTCCTTGTCAAACAAATTCACTTAATGATTTATTTATAGTTCCGGGTATACAACTATGCAATATTTTCTGATATTTAAGCATTGCGGATTTTTTCCTTATCTTGTCCAGAACATTTTTAAATGATGAACAGAAAGGGTATTATGGGAATCTATTTTTTTTCTTGTGATGCCAAATTTATAGAGGAAATCACACATTTTTACCACAAAGTTTAAGTTGTTTATTTATTTTTGCTTTTTTTTTTATTTTTGGTGTCATATTGTGGGCATGTATATTTTTATCACTTATCTTTCTTAATGATATAATTTTTAAAGATTCTGAAATCATGAATGAACTTTCTGTATTATTTTGTGTTCACTTAGATAAAATTATTACAGTTTAATTTTTCTACAAGACATCATCTCAACCCTTTAAAGTTTGCTGATACTTGCTTTATGGTTTAGCACATGACCATTTCCAATAGATGTTGACTACGTACTATGTGGAAAGTGGTACACTCTACTAGTTGGGGCTGCAGAGTCCTAATGTTTAAGTTGGGTCATTTATTTTGTATGTGGTTTTAATCATCTATAACCTGGTGACACTTCTTCCTGTTAGATCCATCACTTATTCCAAACTTGAATTGCAATCTAATGAGATGATAGATGTTTCTAACTATTCTTAATGCTACAACATTTTATTTTATATTTTGAGGCTGTTGTCCAGCCTATCGGCTGTGTAATTGCAATTATTTCCTATTAAACCAGTACAATTATCGTTCTGAAAAGTCTTTATCTCTAGCCAGGACTTTTCCTTACATCTCTCCTTGTGGCAGCAGAGTCACCACAGCTTTCTTTGGGTTTGTATTTGGTTCTCACCTCCCCTGCTTTTAACTCCAGATCTTCCTATTTCCTTACATAAAAATTCTATCTTGGATGGTGTACCCAAGGTGTTAAATTTTCCTTCAACCAGCGTTTGTATTTAACCCATTTACAGTAGTTTCAGCATTACATTTTACTTGGATGTACCCTAGCTTTTGTTTGTATTTATGTTTCCAATTTTAACCTTACCTCTGCTTTCTTATTTTCTTCCCCTTGACTTAGTCATTTATTTTGAATAGTCGGTGACCCCTCATTTGCCATTACATATGCTTTGCTATTTTTCAGTGTTTGCCCAGGAAAGTCTACCATATAGTACATTACAAAACTAGTAAAAGTATAAATAAAATGCCAATTTCATTATTACTTAGAGAGTGCAATGAGCAAGTAATACTGCCTATTGTTCCTTGTGTTACTGCTGTGATGTGTTACTATTGTCTTGTGCAATGATATTTTTCACAGACTTAACCCCTAGCTGTCTTTCTATCATACTAAATTTTTCCTTAAAGCCCATGCTTATTTGAATGCAAATCGTCTTTCTACCAAAGAAATGCCTCTTACTGTCTCCATTAGTTGTTAACAAATTCTCTGGGTTTACCCTTTGAGAACTTATTTGATTTTGCTATCAAAGTTTGTCTTGTCCTGTGCAGACCCCTGGCAGTTTCAGTTCTACCCCTTTGAGGGTGCTATTCCATTGCCTTCCAGGTTTCATTCCTTTATTCAATGAGCTAGCTGTTTGCTTTATTGAATTTAATGGGTATTTATGTCTATTAGGTGTTTTCTCTCTGCTTTTGATAGTAAGTACTATTACTATGGCCTCTCTCTCTCTCTCTCTCTCTCTCTCTCTCTCTCTCTCTCTCTTTCTGTGTCTCTCTCTGTCTCTTTCCCCCTCTTCCTACCCTAGTCCTACTCCCTGTGTAGCCAAGGCTACCCTGGAATCCACTATGTAGCCCAGGCTGTCCTCACATCATAGCAATCCTCTTACCTCAGCCTCCTCAGTGCTGGGATTATAGGAATGTAGCACTGTAGCTGTCCCCGCTCTCCATTTAATATAGTAATTTACCTTGGACTCATCTTCTGGTTTACCTATCCAATTGTCTACTGTTGAACTTTACCACAGTCACTGTTGTTTTTACCAGTTCTAAAATTTGGATTTAATTTTGTCTTCCTAATTGTCCTCCATTCACTGAAATTACCAAAATTTTCATTTCACTCTTCAAGCATGTCTGTCACGGTGACTTTAACTCACTTAAAAAACATGACAGTTCTAACCACAGCTCTTGTAGCATCTGCTCTGGTGGCACTGCTCCTACTGTGAATATTTTCTTTTCTTAGTTTCTGGTAATAGAAGTGTATGTGTAGCCTTTTCAGTCAGACTGTGTCCTGCTTGTGAAAGACCACAGAGATGGGTGGGCTCTGGACACTGTGCTTTTTCTTCAGGAGGATCCTCTCTCTCTCTCTCTCTCTCTCTCTCTCTCTCTCTCTCTCTCTTATTTATTTACACTCCAGATTTTATTACCTCCCCACACCCTGGTCCACCTTCTGATTGTTCCACATCCCATACCTCCTTCCCACACCCCTGTCTCCATGAGGATGTCCCCTCCACCTACAACCCCCCCCCCACAAGACTTCTAAACTCTCTGGGGCCTCCAGTCTCTTGAGGGTTAGGTGCATCTTCTCTGACTAACCCCACACCCTGCAGTCCTCTGCTGTATATGTGTTGGGGGCTTCATATCAGCTGGTGTATGCTGCCTGGTTGGTGGTCTAGTGTTTGAGAGATCTTGGGGATCCAGGTTAATTGAGACTGCTGGTCCTCCTACAGGGTTGCCCTCCTCCTTAGCTTTTTCCAACCTTTCCCTAATTCAAACACAGGAGTCAGCAGCTTCTGTCCATTGGTTGGGTGCAAATATCTTCTTTCAGCTGCTTGTTGGGTCTTCCAGAGTGAGGTCATGATAGGTCCTTTTTTGTGAGCACTCCATAGCCTCAGTAATATTGTCAGGCCTTGGGACCTCTCTTGAGCTGGATCCCACTTTGGTCCTATTCCTGGACCTTCTTTTCCTCAGGTTCCTCTCCATTTCCATCCCTGCAGTTCTTTCAGACAGGAATAGTTATGGGTCAGAGTTTTGACTGTGGGATGGTAACCCCTCCCTCACTTGATGCCCTGTCTTCATGCTGGAGATGGGCTCTACAAGTTCCCTCTCCCTACTGTCTGGCATTTCATCTAAGGTCCCTCCCATTGAGTCCTGAGATTCTCTTACCTCCCAGGTCCCTGGTGTATTCTGGAGGTTCTCCCCAACCTCCTACCTCCCAAGGTTGCCTGTTTCCATTCTTTCTGCTGGCCCTCAAGGCTACAGTCCTTTTCCCTCACCCAATACCAGATAAGTTTCCTCTCTTCCCCCCACCCCTGTCCACTTTCCCTCCCAGGTCCCTCCCACCCTCCCCATTTGTGATTTGTGATTGCTTTCTTCTCCCTCCCAAGTGGAGGCTTCCTCACTTGGGCCCTTGAGCTTGTTGACCTTTTTGAGTTCTGTGGACTGTGTCTTGGGATATATATATATATATATATAATTTTTTTTTGCTAATATCCACTTATTAGTTAGTACATACCATGTATGTCCTTTTGGGTCTGAGTTAGCTCACTCAGGATGATATTTTTCCATATATTTGCCTGCAAATACTCTTTCTCTTGATAGGCAGAAGAGTAGGGTCCCTCACCTTGATCCAGTTATGGACTGAATAGATATAAGGGATCTGGAGACTCCAGTCTAATAGGGACAGAATTTTTAGGGGTTAACATCTGGGCTTCGTGGCTCTTGACCCTTTGGTGCTTTAAGCTATCATTTGTTTCTCTAGGTCCATGAGACTTTTAGGGATTGTTCTTAGCATCTTAGTGTTTTAGATCCCAATATGTATATGCAGTGATGTCTAGTTTTCTGAGTGTTTGTATGGGTGAATGATACCTAAGGGGAACCTTGCATGATCATCTCACTGTTCAGAGCTCCCCCTTCTCTGTGTTATCACCCCTCAATGCTTTGCTATTTTCAAGTATCCCATTGCCTTGCTTCTTTGATTCATTGTGTATCTTTTTATTTTCCTTGGTGGAGAGGGTGATTAACATAAGCCCATTATCAGAAAAAAACTTGATAAAATAATCAGAACAATAATTGATTTTGAATAAAAAGTCTCTAATGAAAATCAGAGACATGTTTAAGAAAAAAATACAAACTGGCTATTACCTTTGATTTGAGTATTTTAAATATTGAGAATAATGGGGAGAATTACAATCCCAACTTCTAAAACATCCCTGTATAGTATTATAGAATAACGACTTAATGCTATTTAACTTGAAATAAAATGGGCAAACGTAATAAAATATTAGAAATACATTTCAGTTTTGGCTTGGATGAACTGAGACCTTCTCTTGTTTGGATTCATGTTTAGAAGGTGATTGATGCCTTCAGTAAGGCTGGAAGGTAACCAGTGCTTCAGTATACATTCCCCAGTCATTTTAAAAATCAGTTTTACATAGCTAACTATATAAATAGCATTTTATTGTATCACTGAAGAAAATTTATTAACTGTATTTTATGTTTTTAAGCATGCCCCAGTTATTGTCAAAAGGAAACTGATGTGATTTGTCTATTATTATGTTGATGAAGATGTTAAACATGCAGGGCTTGGCTTGACGTGTATAGAACATTTGGACAGTAGAGGGTGCAATTGGACCTTTAGTTCTGTATTTGGGGTTTTAGAAATTAGTAACTTAATGGCTAACACAAATGTGAAGAATGGACTATTGGCTATATATTGTTTATGGAAGGAAATGCATTTATAAAACTGAATCATGCAAATAAATGTAAATTTTTAAAATCCTGCAATGCTTTAATTTTGTACTTATAAAAATGGCATATCTTAATGAGAATACAAAAATAATTCAAAATACATAAAGAATATATTTTCTATATAGGAAAGAATCAGTGTTACAGATCCATAAGATCTTTTTCATAGCAACTAAGTACTACCATTAATATGCATTTTTCCCTCTTTTCAAATGTTGCTTTTAGAAAAAATATGCACATTGTGAGCTGCTACAGTCAAAAGCTCCCCCAGATAAAGGATATGATACCAAGATAGTCTTTACATCCAGCTGTGTATTACCACCCAAGTGTTCTCAATAAGTCAGAAGTTTCTTCCACTTGCAAATCAAACATTGAAGTACCTACCTAGACACTAAGGCAAATGTACTCATTTGTATTTTAAATTTCATTTTTAGCAACATGTGGGATTCCAGGGTAAAAGCCTTTAAAGCTGGTACCCAGATTTGTCTCTTACAGACAAAATTCTTGTTTTTCTTACACAAAAAGCTTACACTTAGGTTATTTTATTTTTATGATTGATAAAAGTCACTTTTCCCCATAAAACTTATATCCAAGTATAATAAAGTTAAAGAATTTTATTAGCTTTTACTTTTAAAAATGAACAGAAAACTTTTAACCTAAGAAATATTGCTTGTTTAACATTAGCAAACATATAATTGTTCTTTGATTAAATTGAATGGCTCTTTAATACAGTGTTATAACTTTAGCATTACCACAAACACTCAAAAGCATCAATGTTCATTTGATTATGGTACTAAGTCAACTATTTGATTGGAAGGGACATTTAGAGAAAGGCCACAAGTTGAGGTGGCACATGCCATGCTGAAAAAAGTGGCAAATGTGTATTTTTTCTTTTTATTGAAAATAGATTCTTCTCTCATGTAACACATCCTGACCAAAGTTCCCCCTCCACATACTCCTCCCAGTTCTCCCTCCGTCATCCCCCATGTTTTAAAAAACAAATGGACAATGAAAATTTCTTGAAGAGATACAATTGCTTCTTGTACATATGTTTGTCTTGAATCTTTCTTCATTTTACACTTTCAAAGATGTTATAAATGAAGTGAATCCATGGGACACAAGGATTGGTTACTGATCACTGAGGTACCTTGTCTGTTAGTTGGAAGTCCCTGCTTCTGAAATGGTATCATATGATGTAGTAGGTTTTGGAAAGACGTACATAGCAGGAGAGACTACTCCAAAAAGGCTGACCACTCACTGCCTTTGGAAGGAGAAGGTGGAACTGTAGAAGAAATGTGGTTGGTATTGCTCAATGGCTATGCTATGCAGGCACCAGTTGACCATGAAGGTGGCATGTCATTAGACTAAGAAGAAATAGGAGATACTAATGTTCAAGTGTGGTAGAGAGTTGATTGCCTTACTGTAATCCAAATATCAAAGAGCATTACTTTCTGGGAAAATTTCAAGGTGGCAGCAGAAACCAGAGTTCTGCATGCATCTTAAGCAAATAGTTCCGTTGTTCAACAAGTGATGTCTGAACTTTTTATTCTGAAAACAAGAAACATATTATTAAACTAAGACCCTAACATATGTGGTTTATTACATACAGAAGGGCTTAACCTAAGCTTTTGATATATATTATTTATTATACATTTCATCATTCAACAGAAGAATTGTCTCTTTATCCAGCTTTCTTGATAGATGCCGTTACTTTTGTTCATTTATTGCTCTCTTTCTTTTCTCAGTGCAATTGACAAATATAGAGTTAGGATTTTTCTCATGCTAGAAGTTGGCAAAAAAAAAAAAATAGGTAGATATACTTGTTTTCAGGAATTTGCAGTCTGCTGTGGGAAGTTACTTATATAATAAGAGGAATAATCATTTTACTAATATCTATTTGCTATGTACTCATAAATCATGGTGAGTGCAACTGTAGGGGGAAATATTATGGAATGGCTCAGGAAGGTTATGAGAAAGAGAGCTCTCTAAAGGGAGACTGAAGAATGGAATTATCAAGTTACTGACTCAAAAGATGGCAGGTGGTGACTGAGGCTGGATTTGAAGGGGAAAAAAAAGAGGTAGGAAAGGAGTTTCTCAGGAAGGAAGAGAATCCCACAGAAAAAAAAATCCCACAGAATTGTTCAGATGATGTTGCGTGGTTTTTGGACCCTTGAAGACTGAAAGGGTCAATATAAGGATTATATAATTGATTATTAACCAGTGACTCTCTTGATTTTTAAGGCCATGGTAATTTCCCCTCAAACATATTCTCAACACAGTGTCATTTTAAAGACATGAAATTTGATGATGACTTGAATGCAGTAGATTAATATGCTCCTGTTTTTCTATAGTGACATGGCTCTGGTTATCTATTGGCTAAATTGCAGCTCTAGGAGGAGATGCTGCTACCTGGAAGTAGTGTTGGTGGTACCAGGATGTCACGGTCTAATCCCAGATACTGAGATGTGTACAGAGAAGCTATGAGAAATCTCACAATCAGCAGAGAAGCTTAGAGCTTGTATTAAGTTGTCTGGCTTTCCTTTAGACATTCGAATATTATGTAACTTGAGGGATTCAATAAACTTTGAAAAATACTTTAATTTTACAGACTTTATTATAGGAAAACTTACTCATACTGACTTTGTTATAGGAAAACTTAGTCATAAATAAAAACATTACACAGCTAAATTAACAAGACCCAAGTTTATACAACTCAATGAAATTTTACGCAGTTAACCTGGCCCAGCATAGGAATGGAAGTTGTGGAGCTTCACATTAGATCTGAAATATTCTTTTACTGTCTTCAGTTTGGTGTATCATTTTGAATATCATTTTCATATATTTAAAATTATTATTCTTTAAAAAAATATCAGTGATCCATAAATCATCATATGATTGCAGGGACTCATGTCACAACATTTAAGTTCTAGGAGTAGAGTGCTACAGTACATTCCCCTCTAAGTTTGAAACAAACTTGTTTCACCCCTTTTTAGCCTTTAAGCATCTAGAGGGGTTTCCACCTCACTTCAGAACATATTGTTCCCAGATAAGAGACACAGAAACCATTAGATTCATAATAGGCTTAAACATAGTTGGCCTGTTTCTATGCTGTTTTGTCTCCATCCCTGTGGTGATCCCTGAGATTTCACTTCCCACATTCAGCCTTGACTCCCAGGCCAGCCTCATGGCCATGTGCTCATTAGCCATGCCACCTCATGGTGTCCTCTTCCTTGTCCCTCCTTGCTCTTTTCCTGGTGTCTACCTCAGACCCCAAGCCCGGAACTGAAGCTCTGCTTTCCTCTCTTCTGCCCAGCTACAGGCTGTCAGCAAGTTTACTAACCAAGATGGTGTCCGTGGGAATTTGCTCATCTTGGGGCAACCAGATTTTGGGACTTGGTATTCAGTATGTGAATACATAGCAGTACCTGACCAACCCCTTACAGGGATGGTTACTATCTTTAAATATCCAGGAGACAGGTATGGACATAAATGGAATCTTCTTATATCATCACATCGAGCCACACAAAGCTCTCTGGTTTTGAGGACTAAGTAGACATTAAAACTATGTTTTATTTTCTATCACAGTTTGAAGTGCTCTAAATTGTTCTCAACAATTTCAGTTATTGAGAGAGATGTAAGGTAGGATTTTCATGTAAATCATATCAAACTTCTGTATGGGGTAATGCTAGAAAGGCCAAGTCAAAGATCGGTATCACTTTACAAACACTGCAGACTACAAATAATCCCATGACTTCACAAGTAGAATTGTAAGAAATTAATAGACTTCTGAGCAGCCAAGCAAACAATCACAGAGTGAAGAGAACACATACAGAATCGTAAAAAGTCATTGCTAACTACACACTAGACCGTTGAACATCTAGGATCTATAAAGCACCACAAAAACATTCTCACACCAAAATCCAGTCAATCAATAACACTTGTGAGCACACAGATAAATCACATAAGAAGAAATACAAAGGTTCTTGAAAACTCGCAAGATCCTTAGGCATCAGAAAAAATGCAAATTAAACTGTCTGAAGATTCTTTTATATGCTGGTCAGAAAGGCTACCATAAAACAAAGAAAATATCAAGGAATACTGGCATATGGGGGAAAAGGGTTACCCAGTCACTGTCGGTGGGAGTGTAAGCATGTGCAGTCACTGTGAAAATAACTATAGAGGGTTCTGAAGAAAACCTCAGAATATAACTCAGGATATACCTAAAGTGTTGTAAACCATCATAGCATACAGACTCTTGAACATCCATGTGTATAGGTGTCTTTTCATGATAGCCAGAGAATGGAACCAACCTAGATAATAACCCACTAACAGACAAGGTAAAAGAAGAGCAGGAGTTCATTAACAGAGTGTATATACACAATTGAATTTTACATAGCAAAAACTTAAATCATGACATTTGCAGGAAAATAAGAGTATAAATCGCTGTGTAAAGCAAAATAATCCAGACTAAGAAAGACAAATACTGGATGATTTTTCTTATGTGGGATGCACAATTTAATATGTATAGTATATACTATATATGGAATATAAAATATACATATATTACAGATAATATATATATAGTATATGTGTATATGTATTGCATACATGCTCATACACACATGTGTGTGTGCATGTGTGTGAGAAAGAGATTAAACGAGGAAGCAGATTATATAGACAGAGGAAAAGATCTTAAGCTAGCTGGTGGAAATAGAATAATAGTGCACGTGACAAGGAATCAGAAAGCTGCACTGACAGAAAGGTCAGCACCAGCCTCAGAGAGCCAGACAGCATGGGTGTCAGACGGACAGACAGACAGACAGACAGACAGTATTGAGTAAAGGGAATGAATGGGTGAGAACAAAGTAGAATGAATGATACACATTTATAAAATCGCCTCAACGAAGCTCATCACTTTGTATGGTAACCTAAAATATTAATAAATAAATAAAACACCAGAAGATGATGGCTAGTCACCCTTATAACAGTAATGATAATTTAAGTGTACCAAAATCAAGAAGATATATAAAAAAAGAGACACTGTATGTTTAAACGTGATAAAATAATATACAGAAATACAGGAAATAAGAGATTCGTAAAACTTTGGTGGAAGAAAGGACATCTTTGATGAGTGCATCACCACAGTCCATTGAGTTGAAAAGGTAGCATATTCACGTCAGCTGTGGTGGCCCACGCACGTAACCTTAGTACTGTGTCATCTGTGGTGGCCCACACACATAACCTTAGTACTGTGTCAGCTGTGGTGGCAGGAGGACCAAGGGTTTGAGAATAGTCTTGTCTGCATAGCGGGTTCCAGATCAGCCTACTTCAAATAATATTCAAAATTTAATTATTTTCAGTGCCACTAAGGTCATCACTAAGATTGCTTGAAAGAAATATAAATAAATGTGTAATTAAGTCCAACTCAAATTTAAATACTTTGTCAAAATATTGAGAATAAAGCCTTCAACGTGCTGAGAACTGGGAGACAAGTTCTAGACTTGGCTCTTTCTTGGGCGAGTTGTCTAATTTTCTTGCTTTGGATTTCTCCAGAATACAAACTCAGATGGTGAGTTTAACAATCTTGATACCTATTCTAGATAAAAATCCCGTGGTGAACATTAATAAAGAGGAAGACCTCCCCCCCCCTCTTTTTCCTTCAAGAGGGAGGGACTTCCAATCACAGCAGATGTTACAGACATTTTTGTTTTAACTTTGAAGAAGTGTCTTGCCAAGAACATGCTGGCACTGAGCTCTGGATCCTCCTGCCTCAGGCCCCTGGTTTTGTGACCACACATGCATGTATGAATGTGTTGCCTGTGAGTGGACTTGAAAGTCAGCAAATGAAATCATAGAGTGAATACAGAATACCGTTCAATCAGGCATTGGCCTGCCTTCTGTGAGGTTCCTCCTGCTGCCCACAGAGGCAGGTCCTTACCAGTGGAGAGTTGAAAATACACACATTTCTCCAGGTTCTCTACTTTAAGCAGCACTTACTTTTATCATTCCATGAGTAAAATGTTTTGAAGCGTTCCCTGTCAGTGTTTCTACTTAAAAATAGGTGAGGTGTCACACACGGATGCATTCCTAAGGAAAATTGAATTTTGCCTGCTTTACGCTCTGTATAGAAACTTGGATGAATTTTCCACATTAACTCCCTAAGTCTGATCTTCGAGGGAAACAGTCTTACATAATGAAATGATTCAAGACAGACACTGAATATACTGCAAAAATATATAGGAGTGTAAAAGTCTTGATTTGATATTTATTCTTTGAACACACTGAAGCTAGGCAGCCTGTACAGCTGTTTTCTTTGTGTGAGAGGGGACCTATACATGAGCCTGTGTATATGGGTGTGTACACGTTTGTGTGTGTGTGTGGGGGGGGGCGTGTGCTTGCATGTAAAGGCTAGAATTTGAGAAGGAGTGTCTTCCTCTATTGCAGGAGTTCTGAATCTTCCTAATACTGTGACCTAATACAGTTAGTTCCTCATGACTCCCAACCATAAAATTATTTTTGTTGCTATTTTATAACTGTTATTTTGCTACTGTTATAAATTATAATGTAAAGATATGTATATTATGATCATTTTAGGTGACCCCTGTGGAAAGGTAGTTTGTTCCCCACCGAGGTATCATGACCCACAGGTTAAGGGCACTATAGCTCTCTACCTGACTTTTAAAGACACTCTGTCTCATTGAACCCAAGACTCACAGATTCAGTAAAGATTGTGCAAGACCAATTGCATAGCAATTTCTAGGGATCCCCCTGTTCCCACTTCCCAGTACGGGGATGACAGGCCTGCACAGCTTTGCATGGCACTTCATACAGATGCTAGAGATCCAAACTCCTATCTCCATGCTTGTCTGGAAAGCACTTTAATAAGTGAGCCATGTTTCCAACCCTAGCTTTAGTAGATGTTTACACATTTGTCTTTTACATCTGAGATACTGATATTTAAAGCATTCTTCATGTGCCAGATTAAATGTCTGTGCTTTGCCAAAATTAAGTTCTCAAGATTCAAACTAGACTAGAAAGGAACTAATGAACATTTTCTAAATGTGTAGTTAGGGAAGGTAACTGATAATTTTATAATTGGTTAAGATACATTGCTAATTTGCACATCTTATGAGACAGCTCTGGGTTTCCACCTTGTTCCAAGAGTGATGCTCTTATAAACACCAGGGAACCCTTTCTATCTGAAATGGAATGACATCCATAGTTTTTAGCAGCTTAGTCCTTCATTTGCTTCTCAGTAGAAAGATGAGTTTATGAACATCCACTTCAGGTGTTTGTATGAAAGTCACAACTTAAGTTTCCTTAATCTGAAGTAAAGGGACACTTGCCTGCCTGTGGAGTTAATGAGACTGGAGGGAGCTGAAGACTTCCCTGCTAAGAAATGTTTTGTCTGCAGCTCTTCTTCCAATCTCCTTTCCACAATGACATCAGATCCTCTCCTGTCTAATTCGTCCATTGTGCTTATTGAGCCAGTATTAATTTGCCGGCCTATTTTGTGTCCTATTGTCCATCTTCAGTCTTTTCCCACCTTAAAAATGGCAATAGGTTCAGTAGCAAAACGGAGTTTTTCTTTAAATTTAGACTGACTAAATATCTAGAAGGATAGCCAATTCCTACCAGCTGGTAGGGGCTAGTTAAATTAAAACAAAAGTGGTGTCAAAAGGGAAAATGCCAACAACAGAGTTGTGCTTTCCCAGGTAACATAATACCAAAGCTGCTGTCCTAAGAATTAAAATACGAAAATGTTTTGTTGTTGTTGTTTTGGTGGTGGTGGTTTTGTTTGTTCTGTTTTGGTTTTTCAACCCAGGGTTTACACACAGGATGTGTAGCCCTGGCTGTCATAGAATTTACTCGGTAGACCAGGCTAGCCTTGACCTCATGAGATTCACCTGCCTCTGTCTTGTGAGTGCTGGGGTCAAAGGCGTGCACCACAATCACCTGACCACAAAATCGATTTATTCAGCAATGCGATATAATTTAGAGTTATGTCAAACAGTGAGTGAGAAACAAAGAAGTTTCTCTTTGTTTCCACATTCCTGACATGTTACTTTTTGAGATTCAAGGACAATAAATCAGTACTGTAGGTATTCTTAGAGTTTTCAAAAATTATAATACTTTAAACAGACTTCTAACAGCCTCTACACTCATAACATGACAGCTAAGCCTCTTGTTTAAAGGATAAAACAGTGTACGGTCACCAGTACTTACAAAGTACTAAATCCCACAGGGATGTTCAATGAAACACACAATTTAAAGTTCACATTTTCCAGTAGAGTAATAGGCCATTATGAAGTCACTTGTGCACTGCCCACTAAGGACTAAGAGCAAATGTTTTAGAATGTTATGTGGAAAATCTTGATGCCTTAGATTAGGAAATGATGTGGGGGTCATATATCAGAATCCCTGAGAAGGAGTGGAGAAAGCGCAGCTCATTAGTCGTGAATGGGTGATGCTTGGAGGCTGCGTGTTCTTGTGTGTGCCTGCTAGATTTAATGTGCAGTGAAAAGAGGGGCTGGGATGAAGGCTTGGAGGGAAGGTTGGAGCACTTGCTGCTCTTGCAGAGGATTTCCTCTTGGCTTTTTAGTTCCCACACATGACTCACAACCATCAGCGCTCCTGGTCCGAGGGATCTGATGCCATTGTAAATGCATGTGGTACACATACATACATGCAGGCAAAAAAACAAAAAACAAAAAAACAAAAAAAACACTTGAGGACAGAAAAAAGTAAAATAAGTAAAATATGAAAAATATAAAAAGAGTATTTCTGTGAATGAAGCCAATGTTTTGGACATCATTTCCCTATTGTAGCCCAGGTTAGATTCTTGTGCCTTACCTGCCAAGTGCTGGGATGACAAACATGTGCCTGACATAATAAAGCCTTTTAAATTATATTTTAGGATCTTTAACACTTACATTTGTAAAGAATACCATCTTTTTCTTCTCAAACCCTTCTTTTTCCAGCAGTAGAAATGGGCAGCTTATTAATGAGATTTACCTGAATTTTAATAAGGACTGCTTAAACCTAAGCTCCAACAATGACTTACCACCATTTTGAGCCATTGACTCTGAGAATTCACTTTAGCAAACATAAGACAAGACACCAATTCAGTGTTAAGTGCTAAGCACATTAACAGTTTCAGTGCACTGCACTATAGTTTTCCAAGTTGCTGAAAGAAGTTTTTATCATCAATACTTTTTTTTCCCCCATGGGTAATTTACCATGAAAGTAACATGACTTTACAACACTGGAGTTGTTGCTTATAGTCATTAATGTTTACTTAAATTTTATTTCAATTTTAATTTAATTTCATTTTATGTGTGTGGGTGTTTTGTATGCATATACGTATGCATATGCACACATTTATGTATGTGTATTGTGTGTGTGCCTGTACCCATGGAGGCCAGATAAAGGCATCAGGTCATCGTGTACCACCATGTGGATGCTGAAAATTGAACTCATGTCTGCTGGAAGAGCTTCACTGCCCCCTAAATGTAGATTATTTATAATCAAATCTCCTTCCCCAAATGTAATCATAAGGCTAACTTAATTCTATGAATGAATAAAATAGTAGTACTCAAATTATCGTGATCCATTCACAAGAAACCAATGTTAATTGATTACATAAAAGCAAAAAAAACAGAGATTCCTGAATCCTTTTCCAGTTTTACAAAGCATAATTTAAAATGATGCTGCCTTATTCTTCTAGTTTTTCAGTCCAAGGCCATGTTTGTGCTATATTATGATACATGGAGATAAGATGGCCGTCTTTAACATTCTCACATAAACAAATGCCTAAGTAGATTTTCAGTGTACCTGCATGTGTGAATATTATAATTATAACTTTGCCTTAGCTTTACTCAGTAACTGTGTAAACATCAATTAGACAGGTTTGGCAATTCTGGTTTAAGTAAGTAGGGTTTACATTTTCTTTGTTTGCTCACAACTGAGAACCACTTAGGAATCTCATTTATAAAACTAGGACAATTCTAAACAATTTTAGTATTAAAGCCAGGTAAGACCCAAGCCAATGGGTATCAATTAGTTGTCCTAAAGCAGGATGAAATATTGTTGAAGCTGAGACTCATTTGGGGAGATTCAAAACGTCTTACTCTTGTTCTTTGAGGGTTTTTCCAAACATTATCTCCTCTTTCTAAGTTGCCAGAGTCAAGGGTCCATGGTGTTGGTGTTCTCCCTTCTCTGGATTCAGAAACAAGACCACAGGTCTACTGGAAAGTTCTGTGGTGGGCACTTGAATTCCATATCAAAAGATAAAGATTTGAATACAGCTTTTCCATCCTTTAGATGGTCATTCTGTGCCTCAGATTTCTCAGACATTGTTAATAAAACATACAAATAATAACGTCCAGCTTTTAGGGCTGCCATAAATGTTCAAGAAAATTGCTTTTTATTGGCATGCTGATTATGACCAGCAACTGGAAGGAAGCTTAAGTCTGTCAGCAATGGTAAGCTTCATATGCTATGGAAGTACCTGTTAGTCTTAGCTGTCTCACAGTCTTCTGCATGAGATGACTTCCATCAACAAGAGGGGGCAGCCACACTTTGCTTTTCTTCGTCAAGTTGTATACATGTGAAATATCAGAAAGATACTTCAAACTCAATGCTCTTTCGGGAAGTGTAGCACCAAGTGGGGTGAACTATGGTGCCATAAAATTGCCCTAGTTCTTTTGAAGGAAATCACACTGTGAGTGAAGGACTCTAACACACTTTATTCATAAAAAGGCCACCATCATAATTAAACTACTTCATGGACTATTTCATTAAGGGATTCTAAGATTGAAATAAGGGAGGTGTGGGAAATTCATTCCTAATAAGGAGGGTCGGGTGCAAAGCTGAAGAGCATGAGTAAAGCTACAAGAAAGGAAGACTGTCAAGCAGGTGCTGAGATGACTGTGGAATTTTAGGGTAGGAATCCAGGATGACATCATGGTAAATGTGGAAGTCTACCATCAAGGCCGCCTTTGAGCCAGAGAGTCAATGGCATTCAGTGCTACTCCAAATCCAGATCAATGGTAGCTACTTCCTAATGAGAAGAAAGTAGATTTTCCTTTGAAATTCTACATTAATTCAGTCAATTAGGTTTGCTGGATGTGGCTTGAAAGATGGCTCCAATGGATGAGATCATGTATTGCTCTTCTGGAGGACCAGAGTTCCATTCCCAGTTCAAGTTTTCAACACCTAATTATAGGCAGCTCACAGCCTCCTGTAATTGAGTTCCCAGGGGTTGGCCAGCCTCCTCTGAGCACTGAGAACACCTATTTTCCTGCATACGTATTGACAGGCACACAAACACATGTACATAATTTTTAAAATAAATATTTAAAATATTTTACTATAGAAGCAGAGGAAACATAATTTGTCAATTGAAAAATAATTTCATGATCTTATTTTTTTTTTTTTAAATAAAATTGATTTCCAGCAGTGGTGAAGAATTCTTAAGGGAAATGGAGGAAGGGCAGATCTGTGGGAGAGGGGAGGAAGGGACTGAGAAAAGAGGAGGGAGGGGAAACTGTAGCTGGGATTTAATATATGAGAGAAGAATAAATAAAATATTCACCCTCCCAAATAGTCCCATACAGTCTAAACAACCAGTCAAAACCATGTTTGAAAAATTTTTTAAAACTTTAATTTGAGGGCAAGTTTCTTAGTGGGTAAAGATACATGCAAGCCTGAGGAACAGAGTCAATCACCTAGGATGGTGGAAGGAGAGAAATGCCATCTGTGAGTGGCCCATCCCTTGACCATCACACGTGTACCATGATATAGGCAACTTCCTCTCCCAAATCAATGTGTAAAATACATAATATTTATCTTTATTTTATTAGTTAAAGAGGAAATATAAGAATTCTAGGTTTTGGAGAAAGTAATAAAGCTCTTAGAAGAAATTCAACATTCTGTAATATAGGCTAACATAACAACCTACTCTTATTTGAAAGGGCCTTGACGCTCTTTCAAAGAGAAAGTCATTTGCAGTAGTCAGCCCTTTCAACCCTTTGCTTTGCGTTTGTTGCAGAGTATTCCTGATTCTTAATGTTGGATCCACCATGGAGCACCTTTTGGATTTTGAGAATGAGAATGTAACTTGAATTCATGCTATAGCTTGTGAGTGGGTCTCCCACTTAAGCACAGTTTAGTATTGAAAAGCCTCCACTTTGATAACCATCCTGGATATCTATGGCTGTATGGCTGAAGTGCTGTTGTAAATAAAGAAACAGCTTTGTGGGGTGGAGAATCAGTTTACCTCTTTTCTTCTTCCCTCCTTTTCCTTGTAGACAAGCTTTATACAAACAGCATGTTGTGTATCTTCTGGGAGACATAAGTAACCTCACTTAAGTCTTAAGAGAGACTGAAAACAAAATCTCTTATTCTTTGCCTGTTATACATTTTTTAGGTGTAAACTCCTGGCTTTGTAGACCCCCAGAATAAATCCATAAGAAAAAGAAACCCTTGTAGTATCAAACATTTTCCCAGAGAAGTAGAGAATTCCCACAGGTTGACTGAAGTTCTGGATCTTTGCCCGAGAGGAGGAAACTGTCCCAGAAGGAAGCTGCTTCAGGGTGCAGTCAGTCCCACAAAGTCACAGACTTCTGCTCAAGTTGACTTTTAAAGGAAATAGCAGTAATTAAGAATTATGACTTACTGCTATCTTTTGAAAATATTTTGTGACCTGTGTGCTTTTTATATTGTATTCTGAAGCAAATGTACTTCAAAGCTTCCGGTTGGAAAGAATGCACATGGCGTCATCTGTAGAGAGATCTAGATCATAGTCTTTGTGGAAAATGTTCAGGGTTACACACTCCTTTTATTTGCACCTCTAATTACCAAGAAGCATTCTTTAAATTAAGAGAGAAAGAAAAAGTTTGTTAATGTGCCAGTGCCTAGTAGGCTTTCTCTCTCCAGCTTTCTTAGGTCAGATACAAAATGCTGTGAATTTAAGGAAATAAATGAGGAACTTTTTTTTTTTTTTTTTTTTTAAAAAAAAGATAGGTTTGTGTCCTTGGCTAATTTGAGACTTCATGTAGTAGTTGTGTATTGCAACTTAGTTTTAATGTATTTTCTATCTGTTTTGTTTTAAGTGTTAAAGGGTGGGTAGATAGAATACTAAGAATCATAACAGAATATGGAAGAATAGTAAGTTTAAAGGTTCCTAATTTAAAAAAAAAAACAGCTATAAATTTGGACGAGCTGGTGAGGGTTTAGTTAACTATTAGGCATTAACGTAAGCATTAAGCAAATATTTTGGGGATTCTAAATAAGTGTTCCCAAGATAAGAGACCAATTCTTGGACTGAAAGAATGCCACCTTCTTGCTAGCAGTTTAGCCCACACTGAGCTGCTCTGGCTGGGGAAGTGGCTAGGTAGAGAGCTAGTGTGGTGGGTGGGACAGTGCAATTACAGCTCCTGTAGTTTTCCCATCGTCTGTCGATTTTACTTCTTCCCCAAAGCTGGCAAACATTTCTCCTTAACTGCTGGGCTGTCACGGAAGTAACGTTGAAAAGGTATGGCTCCGTTTCAGTAAGAATGTTTTGGAACTTCACTGTGGTTTTAAGACCCACCCACTTCACCAAATCCAGCAAATGGAAGAAGCCAGGCCTCTAGCGAACCATTCTGCAATTGATGCTCGCACAAATGGGAGGGACCAGGGAGCAGCTGAGAGGCCTTCTCGGCCCCAAATCCTTTGGGATTTTGGCTTTCGCCCCTAGAAAAATTCATTGATCTGAGTTTGGCAGGCCCTGAAAAGGGAAAATTAGGAGAGTGAAAAGACTTGGGGGCGGGGGTCAGAGACCCATCCCTAATCTTCCCCAAAGGCACCTGGACGCCTGGGGAAATCCTTCCCAGGCACTGTAAGCTCTCACCTTTGGAGAGGCAAGTTTCTTTTCAAGCCCTAGACACCTGTATGAGGCGCTCCCCGTGGGAAAGGTGGCGTGGGGAACGCAAGAGCCCAGCCACACTGTTTTCCTCGGTGAGGCTGCGGTCACAATCCCTCCAGAAGTCAAAGCTGTTAGCAAGCGCAGTCTGCTCTGTCTTCCTTGGTCACCAGCAACCTAGCCCCACATTTTGGAGCTTGGAACCCGCTGACGCCTCTCCAGTTTGCTCCGGGTCCTCTCCCTCCCACCTCTCCACCTCCGAAGTAGCGCTCCAGCCTCGCTCCGCCCGCACAGCCCCAGCGCCCCCGAGCTTTATCAGGCTCCTCACACACATCGCTGGCTTCCTTTGGCACCCGGCGCTGGTGACCCTAGCCGAGCAGCCACCGCCTCCGAGCCCTGTCTCCCTCCTCCCGCTCGTGGATCACCGCGCCTCCCGGCTCTGCTCCCACAAGCGCCGCGGCGCCCACCGCCTTTCAGGTTCATCCTGGGCTGGACCTGTTTTGCTCATCCCTAAACCCGGAGAAGTGGAATCTGCACACTGAAACTCTCGGTGGCTGGAGCGGCGGACTGGGCATGCTCAGAAGCCAGGCTTGGCTTTGGTCTCAAGTCGAGGGAAGCTTTTGCACTCGCGAGGCAGCGGCGACTTTAGGGAAAGTTGATCCGAGAGGGGAGGAAGCCCCAAGACGCGGAGCAGAGGCAGGAAGGAACCCCCGGCAGCCCGGAGGAGCATGGGCACCCTGCGGGATTTACAGTATGCGCTCCAGGAGAAGATCGAGGAGCTGAGGCAGCGGGATGCTCTCATCGATGAGCTGGAGCTGGAGTTGGATCAGAAGGACGAACTGATCCAGAAGCTGCAGAACGAACTGGACAAGTACCGCTCGGTAATCCGGCCGGCCACCCAGCAGGCGCAGAAGCAGAGCGCCAACACCTTGCAGGGTGAACCGCGCACCAAGCGCCAGGCGATCTCCGCGGAGCCCACTGCCTTCGACATCCAGGATCTCAGCCACGTGACCCTGCCCTTCTACCCCAAGAGCCCACAGTAAGCAGGGTTACGCGCCCGGGTCCATGTGGCGCCCAGGCGGTGGGAAGCTGCGGGTCAATGTATTGTCTGTCGGCCCCTGCCCCTCCCGCTTGCCATGTCTGTCCTCATCCTCAGAAATGTCTCATTTTCACGGCACTTCTTGAGGGGCTGTGCACGTTTCTCAGGGCCAGACACCCTGCACATCCGTTGCCTTCGTGTCTTTGTGAGATGCCAAGGTATTTTAAAAATATACATATACGTTCATATATGCCACCTACTGTACAGAGAGTTTGGACGCGCCCCAGGTGTGTGTCTGACCGTGTGTGTGAGTGGCTGTTGAACGGAGGAATCAGAATCCCCTTCTTCCCCAAAGCCCCAGCCAACCTGGCCAGCCGGAAAATCCTAACTGCAGGCTCATCAGATTGAAATGAAATGCGTTGATATTACCCTCACTTTCCACGCTCTTGTGGCTCTCCTGGATTTTTCTACATGTCGCCGGTGCTTCATGCTGGTACCGTTCAAACCTGATGTTCTGTCACCATCAAAGTGTAAAAGAATAAGAAAATATACATATAAAACAGAAGAATTTTAAAAAATTTCCCGAGTTGGATGACATTTACAATCCATAAATGGAAACCTAGTCTGTTGATTTTTTTGAAAAAAAAAATGTTTTCATAATATCCAAGAGAGAATATTGTTTTCCTAAAAGAATTTTCACATGATGACCAATGAACACTTTCATTTCCCCCCAGAAGGTTCATGTATTTTCAGGGACAGTGTAGTCAAGCACATGCTATTTCCAGTGTGGACCAAGCTGTGTCTCACACTCAGGTCTCAAGCTACGCTGCTGCTGTTCTTGTGTGTTAGAGAGCGGCGTAGTTCTGGCATCAGTAGGCTTCATAACTTGGATGGGGACACTGAATGAAACTTGTTACACAACACTCAAGCCCAGAGTCCATATGGAGAGTGAACAGCAGGGACAGGACAGTAACAGACAGAACACCATCTGAATGGCATTTTAATTAATAGTAATGACATAATTGGTAAAGCAGAGGATTCTGTTGTCCTGCTCTTAACTACATAACACGGCTGGATGACACGTGTTACATAATAACAGAAGGTCCCTGGGAACCGTTTACTTCATAAACACAGGGAAGAAGAGAAAGTAAATGCTTGGTTCACCATTTATATTTCTAGGATGGGAGGGCTCAGGAGTACATATTACATACACTTTTGAAAACTTACATGTCAAATCTATACATGTTGGCCCTCTCCAGCCCATGAGTCATTTACAGGCTTAGCTGAAGGAGTTTGAATTCTGCGGAGCAGGGGAGTTGATAAGGAGAAGTTTTTCTGAGATTTCAACCTTACCACATTACCATGATAGATGAGCTGATTTCAGTTTGTCTTAGAAACCTGAGTGATCCAAATCCATTGGAGCTTTCTTTGGTAAATTAATCTGCAGTCCCTGGCATGTTCTCTTGTTTCAGCTAACAAGGTACATGGCCATCCCTCCTGGGCCAAGTTTTGCATAATAAAAATATAACTCAGAGGCAGCTTTTTGTATTTTTAACTATTCTATAGGATTGTCATCTTGGTATCTGCAGGACTTTGGAGTAACCCAGAACAAAGTCTGCTTTTATAAAAAGACCGTTTTAATAGGCTTTTAGATGCAGTGTGATCAATCCAGCTGATAATGCCAGTTAAGCATTCTATTTGAGAAAGCCTAAAGAAATCCAGGCAGTGGGAATGAACTACAGAATGTGGTACAGTTAGAAGATTTTTGACTCTCTGCATGTGACACAGAACCCTATTGTCTTTAAAAATATCCCCAGTGGAAAAGCACATACTTTGTAGCATCCCTTGAGGACAAACATTGTCTCTGTTGAACGGTGCTTTGCCCTCCCATGTTTGTTTGATACCTTTGAGGGACTTGGCTGCTAAGGTGGTATTGCCCTGTGATTTTTGTAATTCTGAAGGATTATATTGGAGAAAATGATAAGATGCCTTCCAAGTTTAAATAATCTTGGGAAAAAAAATCTGTTCTTTTTTAAACACGTATATAAAGGAAACCAGAATAAAATTGCCTTGAGTGGTAGTGTACTTTTATTAGAGGAAAATAAGTATATTGTATGCAAAACAGTTATTATCCTATGTGGTTTAAGTGGCTGGATAAGATAGCTTCACATAGAACTAAGACAATGTGACAATCTAAAAACAACAACTTCTTCTTCTTCTTCTTCTTCTTCTTCTTCTTCTTCTTCTTCTTCT
>JADRCH010000254.1:1653578-1688984 GCA_019843965.1 Rhynchomys soricoides
CTTTCTTTCTTTCTTTCTTTCTTTCTTTCTTTCTTTCTTTCTTTCTTTCAAAAGAGCATCTATGAATGAGCCTGCTGCTTCTTGTTTGAGCTAAACTATTTATCTCAATGCCAAACCTGGATTTTAAGTGCATGCTAGGATTCAAACTCTGGTCCTTATGCTTTCCCAGCAAGCACTTTGTCCACTGAGCCACCCCCCACTCCATCCTGGATTGCAATATGTCTGTAAGGAATATCCTACATTATTCCCCTTTCCCAGCCTGAGGAAGAGAACACCTAGACTCCAGAAGGTATGGCTTATGCCCAATGTCACACACTTAGTAAAAAACCTGAACCAAAATTTGACCTGCTGGAGCCTTTCTCAGCCACCTCTAGGTTCTTACACTGCCCCAAGACCCGCAAAAATTAAGTGACTGTAGAACCTAAGAATAATGTATAGGCTGTCCTGGGAAAAAGTATCTGTTTACCTGCAATCAAACAGGAAGCAGTAAAACCTTGGGAGAAATTAGGTAGGACTTTTCCACCAAACATGACTGCACATTAGAATCTTCTGGGGAACTTTAAAAATCCCATTGCCTGAGTTTTACCACAAATGAATTAAAATCAGAGTTTTTCAAACGATGCCCGAGGTAGTTCCAATGCGAAATGGAATTTGGGGAGCCACTGTGATGGGAAGATGACAGGACATGTGTTTGTAGGACAGACATCAGAGGACCAGGGTAAATTTCCCATCTAAAGTATGGGCTGAAGACTTCATTGGCTTGCAAAAGCAATGGTGGGTTTTCTTTATTTATTTGTTAGATTACAAATGTATAATGTCTCATTGTTTATCCTAAGTAAGCATGCAGTGTCCCCCATAGCCTTTTTCTTCTCAACCATGGTTGCTTGTTAGAAAACTGCCCTGGGAGCTTTTAAACACATCTTTGTTGGGTGCCACCAGCAAGATTGATTCAGTCACTCTGGGATTGGGCTTACAGATTAATTACATATTTTAGTCCAGAGCTGACGCTCATCTTCATTCATTGACAACCACTTCATTAGCCGACCTGGCTTCCCATGCTGCAGATTACTTCACTTCATACACTTTGGGAGCAGATGCTGCTCAGAGTGGAATGAGGCAGCTCCAGCTGCGCCTTACCCATCACAGCTGGACTGTCCCTTTCAGTCTGATTCCGGGGTTGTCTGCAACAGTCCTGGCCACACAAACACCATCACCAGCTCTATTCAGCCAGTAAGCATGTTTCCTCTTTGCAGCCAGCCACAAGTCCTGGCCAGCCATCAAATACACATGAGGATCAGCCATCATCCTAAGTTGGTTTTCCAATTTTTGCTCTGGGCAGTGGCCTTGCTAGCAGGAGGCAATGTTTCCTTGATTCTCAGCTGATGCTATGAAATTTGAAATTGATGAAGGTGAAACAAAGACGATCCCCCCTTGGAAGAGCAGTGCAGGGCTTGTAGCATTCTCAGTCTGGTATGAGATGCCTCTGAAGCCAGCTATTTTTTTTCCCCTTACAGATTTTTTATCCTTTTAAGGCAAACAGCTTGAGCTCCGGCTGAGAAGTACTTTCCAAGGAGGTTTCAACGAAAGCAGAGCTAGCAAGCACATCAGCCTCTCAGCCCCTTCCCAGACAGTTTGGTCAGAGAGAATAGATCTAGGCAATCGCTGGCAGGTGAGAGGACTGAGGTACACCTACAGGGAGGGTGAGAGGTCTGAGGTACACCTACAGGGAGGGACCTTGGGGGATATAAGATTCCCTACCCAAAGTGCTCTGAGCTCACTGCTGTCCCCATGACTAGCTAGCTCTGCATTTCCTTCTTGTGTCCAATTCACAGTTGAAACTCCTCAAGGTACTGGTAATGGTCTCCCACAGGAGGTTCACATTTGTAATTCAATCACTATCTGCTCAGGTGTAAATCAACCAATATTGCGCTTTACGTAAGCAATGAAGGTAGCTAATAAAATTGCAAATGTATTTTGGTAAAAACCATCTTGCAACCAGGGTCAATGAGGAAGAGCTTCTTTGTCTCCTCGTCCTTTGCATAAAGATAACAATGTGTTCTGTGGACAGACAGCATGCTAGAGCAGAGCAGGGGGGTAAAGCTGCCCAGAAGATGAGAGCTGTTAATTACACAAAAAAAGTTAATTATATGGAAAGTAAACATTATGAATGCCGCATTTAGTTATTAGACCTGAATGGGAAGCGGCAGAGGAGAAAATAAGGAGTGCATATAATACAGCAGCGATGAAGACACATGTCCAAGAACATGTACATATTCGCTTATCACATTTAGCACTTAAAGGCAGGATGGAGAGAGCGCGGGCTGGTGCTGGGACCCAGCAAAAGTGTCTGTGTCTGAAATATTTTTGTTTGGGATACAAAGCTGGGATAGAAAGTGAGGAGAGCAGAGGTACCAGTGGCCATTTAGTTCAGGCTTATAGGGCAACTTCCACCTGCATCAAAAACAATATTGTCAATGACTTTTGCCAACTCAAAGATCACAAAGACAACTTAAGCTTCATTATGCTGCAAGACAGATGTAATTGATTAATTTATCAATAAATGCAGAGTTTCTTAGGCCCAGCCAAAGCATAAGTAAGTAGTTCCCATGATTTTTATCGTAGGATGGTAATGTTTCTAAAACATTTCAGATACGAGGTTTTTAATGTTAAAGCGACCAATTTCATTTTCTCCCTTCCAGCCAATGGGTACGCCTTAGAGACAACACTGTATTTCTTCTTTTGCATTAAACAATTGTGTTATCTGACATTCAGTTTAATTTGGCTAATTGTAGTGAATGTCAATGACGACAAATTTGCCACAGCTAAGTAAAAAGATTCTTTTGCTGTTTATGAAGCAGATGTATTATGGCAATATCGAGATTTCACCAGATCTAGAGCGTGGAGTAATGAGATTGTGTAAGGGGAAAAACATCTTGTGGATATACAATGCATCATCCTAATGGTCTGGCTTTATCAATAAATTATGCCTTTGACAGTGCTTCTAAGTCTGGACTAAGGGGGAAGGAAAATGGACAGTCACAACAGGAAAGTAAAGTGGGCATTCTTAGTTTTGTCCCTTGGATCTCTTGTTATAGACAGGTAAAAGAGTGGGTGTGCCATACAATACTGTATCTGCAGGTGGCTGGCACACAGGCGGAGAGGAAGCACAGCTACCCACCGTGTCTGCCCAGGACATACTTTCCTTGATCCACTAGTGACTATTGTGCTAAGATGACCTGGACTAGAGAATTGTGCTGCTGTAACAGGGTCTGTTAAGTTTGAGGAAGCGACAGGTACTATTTTGCTAAGCCTGCGACGGCAACTCCTCGTGCCAGTGGGAGGAGAGAGATAAGGAACCGTGAGAGCGAGAGCATGGGACTCAGTGTGAGTCATGTTCTTCATCCTAGATAATTGCTGCTCTCTTATTTTGGAACTGTTTAACGATACCAAGGCTTCAAAGAGTAAGCCCAAAGACACATGGGGAATTAAAAGAAGGTTTGGGGCTGGCAGAGCCATTCACTTGAGACTGACTTTATTTTGAGCAGTGGAGAACATCTGTAATAGAACGTCCTCAGTTCTGTATCGTTTGAGGAGTTTTTCTTACAGAGCAGATGGATGGACAAGAAGTGACCGATTGCACAGAGTTGTCGTTCATATGCTGCCTGGCTTGGTAGAGTTGTGGGGCTGAGCCCCGCCAATGTGGATGAGCAGTGGTTCTTGTTATAGACTGTAAAAGCATTAGAAGTATTGTGAAAGAATCCATTCTATGACTTTTAAAAATATTTTTAGTCTTGATCACAAAGTTGTCATTTTTCTTTTCTTCAAAAGAGCTCTGCAGATTTTTTTATTGCTCTTCATAAAAGGAAAATATGAGATTAAAATCATAATTTGTCTTACTCTGCCTTCTCTGTGTTTTAGCATCGTTTAGCAAGGAGACCTCTGCTTCCTTGCTGAATGCAAAGGAAACGAAGAAACTAACTGTCCATTAGTTCATGGAACAAGAAATGGCATTGGACTAAATGGCAGAACACCACAATGCTGAGATATTATTCATGAATGGGATCCAGGATATGTAATAAACTAGTTAGCCATGAAGGGCCCATCTTTTGATAACCCCCTGAAAACTTTTCACAGGCTTCCTGGATTCACCATCTTTGTTTTTTGTTGGATTGCTTAGGCACCAACACCAGGGTGTTTTGCTACTCATGGTGGAGAATGCCTAGCATAAAAATGTGCTTTCTGTTTGATAGCTAACTGCTAAAGAGTATAGTCTATGTTCTTTAAAAATAATAATAGTTAAATCAAAAGAAGGAAAATTTAGACAGTTGGAAACATGATATATGTCCATTTAGACACTTATTTACAAATATATGAATAACCGTAACATTTTTGAGCATACTAATATTTGAGGAATAGTTAATTATTTCCACCTTGTTATAATCCATCAATAGTATAATTGTAGGTACTTAGAGTAATTCAGGTAAACAGTTTACACATTAGGAAATGAAGAAATTAGAAAGGTCAAGGTTGAACCACTTTGAGAAAATAGCCAAATAGGTATGCTGAGAGATGAACAAAGTAAAACCAACCTGTTTCTGGGAAGTTTATTCTAAAACATAAAATAAAAACACCACTCATCCCTGAGAAGGTGACCCTTCTCGAGTGGTACCTTCCGAGGCTTGTCTCACCTTTGGTTGTAATCCCTTCCTCCCACTCCCCAAGGTCCTGTGCCTTGTAATCGTTGGCCAGAGGTTCTAGATTAACAGTCAATCTTAGTGACTCCCAAGCGTTACTGCCAGAGTGATGGATGGAAAATGGCTCAAGTGTACATTTATTTGTCATGGTAGGAGTGGGTTTCTCTGCTAGATGGACTTAGAGGTTATTAAATAACATCTAAGCCAACTCTTGCTGGTGAGTTTTTAAATCACTGATGACAGCTTTTCTTTCTGCCCCTTCACTTCCTTTCATCGTTTAGTCTATCGCTTTATCATCATGAAGCTAAACGACATCCTTTTCAAAACTACACTTCTTCAAACTCGGTGCCCCTTTTCTTTCCTTTCAAGCAACCTGTGCCTTCCTCTGTTGAATCAAATTCATGTTTTAAAGAAACAGCCTCTCCATTTGTTACTGAGTCCTTTCCTTATTTTCCCCTCAGAATTTAACATCTTTAGTTGGGCATCGTTAGGAAGTTTATCAGATACCTTTGGATTCTTTACATTGACAATCAATGTCTCTGTGGATTAGTTTTTAGCTGCTTTGTGTTCAAACATCTGTCAAACTCTATTACGGAACTGAAAGCAGGAAGTGCTAGCCTAGGTGGTTCTCCTTTTCGCCCACAAACCATTTGATACCTAAACATTGGCAGTTTGAGAAAATATGCTTTATGATACTGCCTTCCCCAGGTGCTATCCCAACATGGCTCAGGCTGGAACAGCTGAGCAGGAGTTGAGTTTATAGTTCTTACTGCTTGGTTTGTGCTGTTGCCCTTTTCTTCCCCAGGCTCATCAGGGTTTAAAGTTTATATTTTATTTCTAATTTGGTTCTCATGCATCCCCACAACATGACCAATTCCAATGAAACAAGACCTGTTTCTCTATCGATGTGCTGTATACTTTGAGCTCAAAACAGCTCTGATTATTTGTCAGATAACAGACAAGATAATGACATTTGGTGTTCTTGGTCTTCAGATACTTTAACTTTTTAAATCTAGAAATTTGAAAATTATAAACTCAAGGCACTAGGTACAACAGAGCTTGTAGGCAAATTAGCTTCCGACGAGGAACATGACTTACAGAGGTCTGAATTTGGATGTTTTGACCTTTGACTTTTGTGGGGTACCAATGCTCATCTCAGACCCTGTCATTCCATGTGTCTAGCCCATGTTTGTATCATCTGCCCTATCGCTGAAAGCATTTCAGTTTTTTTTTCAGCCCTCAGAGATTGCAAAGTCTTGAGATGCCCCTTCTAATTTGAATCATCTGTGAATGTAAATTATCTTTCTGAGGCAACATCCTTGTCCTATGGCTTATTAATTGCCTTGTCTGAGGCTCTGCCATGTAAAACCTCCTGAACTGGTTAACCTGGAGAACCAAAGGGATTGATTGCTAAGAATTACAAATATGAAATTAATAGCAGCTACAGGAGAATATTTTCAAATTCTTAGTTCTTTTTTTTTGCAGACATAGCTAGCACTCTCACTAACAAAATCCTGTCAAGCTTAGAATAATAGCTTGCTAATTTTGACTATCCAAAGATTCTCAAAGATCTTAATATTATGAGAAGCTAGGGACCATCAAACTAATGATGAAATACTTTTTAATTAGGTGCTTGCTTCAATGTTAACCAAAAATAAGACAGGAATTTTAAAGGTTGATTTTGTTTGCATATCTTCTCTTAGCTCTTCAAGATGAAAACTGATAGCACCCAGTCTTATTTGAAAAATACCTTTTAAATCTCACTTGATCTTATGTTTCTGTGAATGACTGAGGTCATATTTTTGGAAGGCTCATGTGACCATGTAGCAATAGCCTTTGTGAGTGATAAGAATGATATTTAATAAGAACTTATACTCATTAGTAATAAAGTTAATATGCATATGATTTTACTTATGTCCTCTAATGTCTGAGTGAGTGAATGGAGGTTGATCACCTTCAATTCACAGACAAGGACATAAAGAATGAAAGAGGTGAGAGACTGTAACCCCCTGACACAATAGCTCTTAACTGATTAAACTGTAAACCCCACAGGTGACCAGACTCAGTTCATCCCCTTCCACACTGCATGCATCCCTAATGCATTCATGCATTGCTTTGAGAATTCTTTGAACTCGGTGGCTCACCAATGCATTTATAGAAATTACAATCAAATAGGCCCAGAACACAGCAACTGTAATAGATAGAAACCTAGACTCTGATTCAACTACTCTTTCATAACCAACTCCATCTGTGATACTGAGTCTGTCTCAACTCCCCTTTCCTCATTATGAATAAAGATTATATGTGCCAGGATAAGGGATAATATACACATCATCTTAACACAGTAGCCAATCACAATGGACTTCATAATCAGTTTCTCCTGAGGTAGTATTACTACCATCGATTTTTGGATTTTGTTAAACTGGTTTTCACAAAGGAGTAGGCAAATCTCTATACTAAGATTCTGATCTTAAGATATAAAGACCAGTCCAGTAAGAGTAGATCTTAGGGGCAGAGCCCAAGTCAATTCAACTGGTTTGTTGGGGGTGACTCAGAGAACGAAGTTATGCTAGCAGGAATCCTACATGATGTCAGTTGTGGATTAACCATAGGCAAGAAAGTTTGAATACAGACAAGTTCGAAGTTCCATACCTCTGATGTTCATCTCATTCAGCAGACAGTTTGAGGTCTACAGAGAAGTCAGAGATGGATTGACTATGGTCGTACCATGACCAATAAGTAAACTAAGCTCTAAACTGTAATGAAAAGTTACACTGTCTTTAAGAAAAGCTCTTTTGTTTGGAAGATGAAGAATATTTAGTGATCATTCTCTTCAGGTCTATATTTTCAGAAAATATAGACCATGTGGTGCTGCTCTGGAGTAAGTTTCTGAGGACCCCTGCCTTAATGATTTGATTTTAATCCATCAAACGTATTTAGAGAAAAGTGGCTTTGCTATTTTCTGAAATATTTGCCTGGAAGTTATTCATTGATAATGGATTTTTATTTGAAAACCATTTATTCCCAACTCAAGTATTTACTGTCCAGACAGGAAGCTCTCAGGCGCAGAACATAATCTTAGCTCATAAATGTTTTCTATTAATGACCTTGATTTTCCATCTCAAGATGTCTTTTCAAAAACAATATGATTGTGGGTAAAAGCCGTGATAACGGCCCTGTTAGCCTGTGGAGGAATACATTAATGGTCTCAGATGGATTCTTGACAGTCATGATGTTGAGCTGATAATGGAAAGCTTTAGAATGAAAATAAAAATACTAGTTCATTTTGAAATGTGTCATGTAGTGCAAGGAAGATAGATTATTTTCTACAGCTTCATTGAGATATAATTTATATACCATAATATTCTCCCAGCATATATACACAGTGGAAGAATCTGCCATTAGATCCGAGTGTGGTGGTGCATGCCTTTTGTCCCAGCACTCGGGAGGCAGAAGCAGGCGAATCTCTGTGGGTTTGAGAGGAGCCTGGTCTATAGAGTGAGTTCCAGGACAGCTAGGACTCTGTTCCACAGAGAAACCCTGTCACGAAAAACCCCAAAAGATGAAAGAAAAAGAAAAAAGGAAAGAAAAGAAAAGAATCTGCAGCAGCAAGTGTGGAACACTGAGTATATAATCCCCCCCCCCCCCATTGTTAGGACCCTCCAGTACCTTCCAGAACTACTTGGGGCTTGCTTACTGGCTCTGTCTCCATTCTCATCCCCTATGCAACCAGCAGTCTGCTTCCTGTCTTTATCAGTTTGCCTTTTGTATAAGCTTCATTTAAATGAACATTATTTTGAAACCTCTGCCAATGTACTAGAATGGCTACGTTATGATTTATTCAATGCAGTTTAGAATGTTAAGGATGTAGTTGGGCCCCAGACAGCTATAATTACATTAAACTCTAGATCTTATGAGGATCAGAAAATTTTGCTGGTCTATTTTTTGATTGGTTTTTGGAACAATTCAGAGTTGGTGAATTCTAGTTTGTGACTCTATCTGAGGAGTTCAGGTGGCAATGACTTGATTAATAGTCGAAGCATTCCAACTTTCCAGTTGTCATTTATAGAATAGGCATGGTATGCAGGCATGGTTCTGAGGCATAAAGATGCATTTTGGGCTAATATTCATGGTAGGTAGAGAATATTCACTCCATTTTAGAAATAACACAAGCAACATATGATCAGCCAGGGCAGTTAAGTAATTTGCTTGACTACACAGGACTGCCAGAACCCACAGTCTGTGTTTGGGGCTACCATATTGAGATCTATTTATCTTAAGGTACTGTAGTAAGCAGACTGTATTGCCGACACCATTTACAGACATCCAATGATTTCTATTTTCTTCAACACAGGTGTATGCATAAAGAAAAGGTTTCCTTTTAATCGTGGGTTCATGTGTACCAATGTGGGGTACAGGCATTGAGTGCAGGTACTTGAGGAGGTCAGGAGAGGGTTTCAGGTGCTGTTTTTTTTTTTTTTTTAGAGGCATTTGCGAGCCGCCTGAGAGCTGGGAGCTGAATTCAGGACCTCTGCAAGAGCAATATATGCTCTTAACCAACGAACGACATTTTCGGCTCCAATGTGGGTCTCTTGTTGAAGCTCCCTTTCAGCTTGCTGTTCATGTTCTGTTAGGGAGAGTGTGAAGGGAAAAGAGAATCAACATGGTTAGAATAGTTGCCAGTCCCACAGGTGAATAGAGAAGTGATCTCAGAACCATCTGTGAAATGAGGGAGACATGGAGAGAAGAGAGCTCTGAGTTACAGAGGGAATGGGCATGTCCGCACAGGAGAAATGCAAGACAAAAGAACTCCAGCAAGCTTGAAGTGAAGGCAGATAGTTCAGTTCTTCAGTTATGCCTGAGGTGGTGATTTCATGAATAAAGTCCATTTTGATTAAAATTCCCTTTAGACAAGCACGGTTTTATATGAAGAATCCTAATGGCTTCTTGTATCAGTGGGGCTGAAAGCAGATGAAGAAGTCTTTGGTGTATAGAGCAGCTGGTCCTGACCCCAGTGGGACACAACTCTGATTTAAGGTGGCTACAGCTGACTCCACTTTGTTTCATTAAAGATTTTGGCTTGCAATAAGAAGCCCTTGCCTGGGTACCAGTCAGTCCTGCCTACTGCAAAGGCTTCTGAGTTCCAAGCCAGTTGGGGATGCTGCCAAGTCTGTTGCCTATTCAGCAGTGAATGATGTGGTGCTGTCAGTGCCATTCCTTAGTGTAGAGGTACCAGTGTGAGAGAATGAAGAGTAATCTTATCTTGAGGATTAACTAGAGACTGATAAAAGGGATTTCAGAGATAGAAGGTGGCGAGAAGATTCTGCAGTGAGCTGTAAGGTGTGACAGAGCTGCACTTCTCTAATCCATCCATGGGCTGGAAGACATCTCCCAAGAAGCTGCCCACATAGCCTGGTCTAGGATCTAGAAAGCCTGCATCCAGGAGCTTCAGCTCAGGGCAGACATGAGTGGAAGTAAAGCTGACAGGGTAGAACAGATAACAGTTTCTGCTCCTGGCTAAATGGGCCCAGGGGCAGTGCTGGCCAAATTCATGCCACAGGTGGCCAGGAGCCACTGCTGTCTGTGTTTGAGAGAGTGTTGGATATGCCCAATGCTAGACTGCTGATCAAGCTGTCCAACATCTCTTTAGTGTTACTGCTGCTCACAGCCTTTGTTTAGGAAGCTTAGCTGAAGCCTGAAATGGATCACCGACTCACTGAACGCCGAAGAGCTTCAACAACTATAAGTCATCACTGGGCAGCCCATTTTGCCCCACAGCTGGGAGACCTCAGGATTGAGATTGTGTATGCCTCCTGCTTTGAGATCCCTGGATCCAAACACTTAATGGCTGGAGGTTGACTAGAGCCCTGGGCAGGATGGCTGGTACCAGGACACAGTGGTATAGCCTTGTAGGAGTGCTGTTGGAGCTGTGAGGTTGTATGACCATGGCAGAGCAAGTGAGTGGTGTCAACAGAGAGTATCATCTGGGCATGATCACCAGCATAAGTGTGATATGGCCATCTTTAGAAAAATAAGCAAAAATCCACGAATGTTGGGACTGTAGCAGCAGCTGTAGTAGTGTTTCAGGACCCTGAGTGACACTTGACTGATTAACCAGCTCTTGGCTTTAATCAGTGCAGTCTGTTCAGTAAGAAAGTCTAAAAGGGCAAGGGGTTCCCAGGGAGCCAGAATATACAGTTCCTGTTCTTTCTCCCCTGGGGATCTGAGGTTCCTGTTGTCAGCCTATTATAGGAGGCCCCAGAAATACTCCTGTGCATCAGACCTGATGGTGGGCCTAGTTCATGACCTCCTTCATCCCCAGGCACAGATTGCAGCTTCTCTGGAGGAGGCCCAACAGGTCATATGTGTTATCACTTTTTGTTTTATGTGACTTGCTTGTTCTATGGCCTCCTTTCACCTGCCAAGCTCCTCCTTTTCTGCTCTCAGCATATGACCCTTCTGTTCACTTGGTGAGTAGGTGGGTAATCATGATGGGCGTTGTTATGTCTGCAGTGTAAGCACTAGTGATTCTTTACTGATCTACCCAAACACTGCATACCTATGCCCTAGCCTATGAGTGTTATCCTGAGGCTCCCCTTCTGGCTGTACGGTAGTGGGTGGGGGTTTGGGCTCCTCCTTTACTCTGAACCAATCTGTCATCCTCTGGGTTGGACACATTCACCCTCGTATCTCACCACAGTACAGTTATTTCCTTTCTTTTGCCTTCCTCTCAGGCCCTAGAAACGCTGCTACTTCAGTGACCCTCGAACCAAAGAACAACCCTTTCGAAAGATGGTTCTTTCTTAGCTCTGATCGTCTGGGAAGGCTGTGGCAATCTAGGATTTACACTATCTTTAGTGAGTTGGGTAGGGAAGGAAGGGCAATAGAGAATGTATAAGAATGGAAGGTTATGTATACCTAAGAATACATACAGGGCAGAGGAATAACTCTGTGAGAAGTCTGCAAACATGCTGCAGAAAGGGGGCTTTCAGAAATAGTAAATTGTATACCAAGTGTTTTCTTTCTTTTTTTTCTTGAGTATTTTATTTATTTACATTTCAAATGTCATCCCCTTTCCTGGTTTCCCCTTCGCAAACCCCCTACTGTATCCCTCCCCTTGCTTCTATGAGAATGCTCTCCAGCCTACCCACTCGCCCCTCACCACCCTGGCATTCCCCTACACTGGGCCATCAAGCCTTCACAGGACCAAGGGCCTCTCTTCCCACTGATGCCAGACAAGGCCATCCTCTGCTACATATGCAGCTGGAGCCATGGGTCCCTTCAAGTGTACTCTTTGGTTGGTGATTTAGTCCCTGGGAGCTCTGGGGGGTCTGGTTGGTTGATATTGTTGTTCTTCCTATGGGGTTACAAACCCCTTCAGCTCTTTCAGTCCTTTCTCTAACTCCTCCATTGGGGTTCCTGAGCTCAGTCTGATGGTTGGCTGTGAGCATCCACATCTGTATTTGTCAGGCCCTGACACAGCCTCTCAGGAGACAGCTATATCAAGCAAATGTTTTCTGTTAACTGCAGATTCAACCTTTAGTTGCACAAGTGGTTGGAAGTCATGAATTCTAGCTGCCAAATTCATATTTTGTATTTAAATTAGAAAAAGCATGTGACATTTGGATGGACTAGTTTTTATTAACATATAGTCCCATAGTAATTAGGGATTAAACATTAAATAAACTCATGTGTATATGTATGTATGTATGAATGAATGAATGAATGAATGTACATATGGTTAAAATGGAGATTCTTTATTTTGTTGTTGTTGTTGTTATTGTTTTTTCCCCTATAAACTGGGTCAGAAACCCAGGGCTGGACCAAGCTGTCCGTCCCCAACAACCCTCCAGGTGGTTCTGACCCATCTTAAGGTTTGAGAACTCCTGGCAGAATAAGATGTGAAGTTAACAAGAGTAAGGCAACTATGTCATAAATCCTGGGGAAGGCAAGGAAGGAAGCGTGTCTCGAACAAGGAGCCGACATTCAGAGTGAGAAGCAGCCTGCTTGTACTCTGCTCTAGCTTGGCATGTCCCCTCCTCTCTCCACAACATTACACGCACAAGAGGTCTTTCCTGCTCCCACAAGATGGAAGTGGTCTTGCTTTGGGGACACCTGTGGCTCAGAAGTCATTTAAACCTACATTTTTAAAATAATTAATATTAACTCTGTTAATCATCATTCTTATATTTCTTTCTCATGTATCTATGTGTATCAACATGTATACACAACCACACATCCCTGTGCAACCTTCTCAAAAGCAATACATTTGGAGAGTACCACTGGATCATCTGTGCTCCACTCATGCACTTGGTACCATCTTACCTTGGTTTCTTCACAGCTTCATTGTAGAAGTTACATCTGGTTCATCCTCCCAGACCCATATTCCCAGAAGTAAGACTCAGACTCAAAATATATTTACAAATAACTTGGCCATACAGCTAGGCTCTTACCTGACTAGGTCATAATTTAATATAACCCATGTATTCTGATCTACATTCTCCCATGTGCTGGTTACCTGTGCTCAGGTACTATGCATCAGTCTTGTCACATCTTCCTGGGCAAATCTCTGAGTCTGTCTTTATCCCAGAAATTTTTCTGCCTCCTGCATGTCTCACCTTCTGTTCTACCCTTTCTTTTATGTCATAGGTTTTTTGATTGGTAGGTGATGTATTCATACAATGCACAATATATTCTCTCTATACTTTATTAGTTGAGATGACTAATTTGTTTTCTGGGTTTTGTCTGTCTGGAAGTTTTATTTAAGTGCACAGTAACAGTATGGTAACTGATGATTTCCTCTCTTGATGCACACTATAAAGTGCAAATGGACAAGGCTTCATGTCAACATCGCATTACAGACACATGCAAAGAGACCAAAATGGCACCTGCAGTCACAGGAAGCATTCGCTTAATAGCGTCTTTTTCTCAGTTTCTTTCTATTTCCTCATTCTCATGGCTTCTATCTCTTAATTCTTTGTATTGAATCTGAGTGTAGCAATTGTGACAGAATGTAAGAGTTTGATATTAACAATTAGAAAGCAAAGTGGAATGGCAGTGCTCTCTGTCTTTTGATTCTGCATGGATCATTTATTTTGTGGGTAATACTTGGTTGTGAACTATGAGTAGGACTTCCCAATACTAATAGATAATGCTGAACAATTAGAATTTGTAACAGAATGTGGGGTTAACGCCCTTACTGGAAACGTTTGGAAAGTAGTTCTTCTCATTCACCAGATCTTGAAGGGTAGCATAAAAAAATGACACCTTCTTATGAGACCTTCTGGCTGTTTAATATAGTACTCCATAGAAGACATTACTCCATTGCTCCAGGAAAAAAGGAGGACATTTACCTAAGCAGTGAGAAAAAAAGCAACAAAAAGCTGTGTGATCAGTTTGTCTTAGGTTAGGGAATTTTCTGCAAACTTTCCAGATTTTGATTTTTATTCTGAATTCACACACATAATGTTTTGGAGACCAGTTATCAGCTCTAAGAACAATTAGTGTTTGTATTTTAGGTTCTTTTCCATGTCTCAGGTTATTATGTACAACTGACTTAGAAAGCATCTGAAGTTCTGGAGTATTGAATAACTTGGTCAAAGTATTGTGTATAAATCAAATCTAAATTCGAACCCAGGCCTAGCTAAATTTCTCTTCCTTGTACATTTGTACATTAGCGCTAAAGAGGACCATAAATGTTGTTAAGTCAGTTTTTCTTCAAATGATGAAAAACAAAGAGTAACTAAGGGTTCTTTGACAGTAATAGGTCTTTTAATATCTAAGTCTCTCTCTCTTCATCTCTCTGTTTCGCTGTCTCTCTGCATCTCTCTCTGTGTCTGTATGTCTCCTTGTCCCTCCCTACCCACCCCCTGTGTGTGCGTGTGTGTTTGTGTGTGCTTGTGTAACAGAGGTCCATATCAGTTTTTTCCCTAAGTGGATTTTGGCCTTGTTTTTGGGTATTTTACTGAAGGAGGTCATTGATTGGATACCTGTATGGGTCATCAAGCCCCCAGAATCCTCTCATCTCAGATTCTGCACATTGGGATTACAGGCACACTTGCACATGGGCATTTGGTGGTACATGGCTTCTCTCTCTGCCCTCCCCACCTCCCCACAAGTGCTCTGTTTTTTTTGGGGGGGGAGCAAGAAGCTTGTGCACTCAGCTACCTCCCCAGCTCTTTAAAACCTCCTTTGAGCAATTCCCTCCTGTTTTATACTGCCTGGTTTCTAATGTTTTGAAACCATTTTTTTTCCCCTTGGAAATCCCTTTTGTTGTAGATGTAATGGCAGTTTCCTAATAGTTTCTGTTTTCCTTTTTCAGGTCATAAAATGTTTTGATGAACTGGTTCAACTCTCGTGTTTTTGTTATCAAATACCTAAGTGCCTGTAATGTGTACTTCCTAAGGTTCAAGCCAGGGGCTCTGTTTACTTGGGCAAAGGTAGAGTAGACATTGACTACCCATGTCTTTAGTCATTTTCAGGAATAAAATAAGCAATTTCATTTAAAATGAATAGTTCCAGTTTTATGCCTGTTTTATTCACTGAGGGGAACCTTACAGGTAGCTGCAATTCCAAGTTATTTTCAGTACAACTGCAAGGGAATTCTTTGACAGCAGCCAAACATGCTTGGCTTTGTTGCTTTTGGTCAAACTCCCATGTCACAACTATAAGATACCCAAGAGAGCACATTTTCAGTTAAAGAGAGTTACTTTACTCCGTGCCTTGGCATTTTGCAAGTTTATACCTGTGCCAAACAATACACACAGGTGTCAGATACATTTTAAGAAATCAAAACCTAAGGAAATTTCATATTTGAAGTAGAAACTGGAGCCTTTGTTTTACTAAAAGCAAGTGATTCGGGGAAAAAGAAATTGAAGACTTTTGGCAGAGTCAAAGGATGCATTTGTTACATTTAAATATATTATTTTCACCTTTATTTCAGAAATAGAAATGCCATGTTATTAGCTACAGTGAGTTTTATAATTGGTTTTCCCCTGGTTTTTCATGTTACCTTCTGTAAGCTATTTGTATGTATGACTTTAATAACTGGGAGCAGATAACACAATATCTCATTTAGTTAAACTATTAATAAAGTACTTTAATTTTCTCATCGTCATAACACATCGGGTCCAGGGAAGATGGCTCTGTAAAGTTCAATGTGTGTTAGTCACTTTTCTGTGGCTTTGATAAAACACCATGGCCACAGGCAACGTGTAGGAAGAAGAGTTTATTTGGGGCTTATAGTTCCTTCGGGAGCATTCCTAACAGCAGGGCAGCAGGCGGCCAAAGCAGGAAGCTGAGAGATCACATCTCCATCCACATTCAAGAAGCAAAGAAGAAATTGAAAGTAGGGTAAGGCTATCAACTTTCAAAGCTCACCACTGGTAAATCTCTAGCAAGATTTACCTCCTGAAGGTTCCATAAACTTCCATACAGCACACTAACTTGGGACCAAGTGTTTACATATCTGAGCTATGGGAGACATTTCTCATTCAAACCACTACACCATGCAAGCATGAGGACATAAGTTTGGATCTCCAGTATCCATGCGCAAGCCCAATGTACTAGCATGGTTCTGTGATGCTAGCACCGAGAAGACAGCAGTTAGGCAGACCTCTGAAACTTATTGGCTAGACAATGTAGTTAAACTGATGAGCTCCAGATTTGGTGAGAGATGCCATCTCAGAAGCTGAGATGGAGAACATATACACATGCACACCGCCAAACAAAATGCATTGTACAGAATACTTAGCTCTGCTGTGGCGTTGCTGTAGGTATTGATCATGTACACCTGTCCCTCCATGCTCACCTCCCTCTCTACCTTCCCCAGTTCCCAGTAATTGCTCTTTAGTAGACCATTTAAAAATATGTGGCTATGTGTGTGAGTGTGTGTGTGTGTGAGAGTGTTTGTGAGTGTGTGTGAGTGTGTGTGTGTGTGAGTGTGTGTGAGTGGTGGGGGATATAAAGAAAGCATCAGATCTATTGGAACTGGAGTTAAAGGTGGTTGGGAGCTGCCCTGTGTAGGTGCTGGGAATGGAACATGGTCCTCTAGAAAAGTTAACTGCTGAACCATCTCTTCTGCTTCAGTATGTCATTCTTAAAAAGGATAATACCCACAGCTTTAGAGAGGTAGAGCTATAGGGGAAAAGGAGAATAGTGACAGAAGAGATGATGTAGACATTAAAAAAAAAATCCAGTACTCAGTGCAATCCTGAGTCCTCTAATCTTGAGGGTACAGAAATGAACTCCTACTCTGCTTTGTCCCTGGGCTTCTGTCTGCAACTCTGCTAAGACACAGCATTGCTCCATCATCATCAAAGATGAAGTTGTTGCTGTTCTTACTCTGGTGGTAGTTGGGCTAGTCAGTAAAGCATGGTGCTTTTGTGTTGGAGCTCTGGAGTCAGAGCCCTGCTTTCTTGAAGGCAGTCTCTTACTTAAACTTTCACGTTATACCATTATGTGCTGTTTAGGCAAATTGCATTACATCTTTATACTTTTGGTCTCCCTTCTGTAAAACAGATAATGTTGGGGGAATGAGGCACCGAGAACCAATGTTTGGCATATAAAAATTGTGTGACTGATGTTATACCTCTTTATCATTCCATTAGCCTAGGGCAGTTAACTATAAGTGGTGCTGCTCACGGGGGACATTCACCCATGTTTGCAAGTATTTGGTTTTTATAAATGCCATGGATATTAGTTACCATGCAAGGGTAACCACAACAAAGATTTATCTGTCTCAAGATGTCAGTGTCATAATTCCCTCAGGATTAGGAGTCTGCTCCCTCTGCCCTTGGGTTCCCTAAGTCTCTGGTATCTATCCTATGCTGTTCTCTCTTGGCAGTTTTCATTCTGGATGGAGTGTCCTTGTTGCTAAGTTCTGAGTGGAATCTTCTTGGGTGTTCACTTTGGTTGGTTTACATACTATAATGGTATATAATGCTCGTTACGCATCTTATTTATGGCATACCAAGGACCAGAATTTATAGTGGATGAAGCCATGGAGACTGTAGCCCAGTGGTTCTCACCCTTCCTAATGCTGCAGCCCTTTAATACAGTTCCTCATGTTGTGGTGGACCCTAACCATAAAATTATTTTTGTTGCTACTTCACAACTGTAATTTTGCTACAGTTATGAATTTTAAGTCTCTGATACACTGGCTATCTTAATGTGACTCCTGAAAAGGGTCATTCAACCCCCAAAGGAATCACAACTCAGAGGCTGAAAACAACAGCTGTGTCCAGAGTTGCCTTTTTCCTTGTGTCTTAGGGCTGGTGGCACCTGAGAGTTTGAGACCCATCTGATGGACTAATTCTCAACTCTACATCTGTTGACTCATCTTTTATCTCCCTTCCGTAGGGGTTTCCTTTCTGTTCAAAGCCTGCTTGCTTTCTCTCAGCCCAGCACTGCCCACCTCCTATAGGGTAACTTATCTCTCAGGAACTTTTGATCCAGCTTATTTCTCTGGTGGAAGCAGAACTTGTCTTGAGTTCTGCACTAATCTTTTGGAAAGTTCACAGGCTCAAAGGGACAGAAGCTACTGTCTGATTCCTGAAGGCTAGTTGTCTCTCAGCTTTCAATGCTTTGATTCTCTGTTCAATGCTGGCATGTATCTTGAGAGGTTGCCTTGAGTCATCTCTTCTTCATCTCCTTCCCAAGTGAGCTAGGATGAGGTCAGCTTTCTGTTCATGACATGAACAGGAGCTTTCAGGTCTTTTGGCCTGCACTGAGTTCTCACTGTACTCCTTGCCGAACTTGGATGACTTTCCATCTTCTGATATGAGGTTTTTCATCTGTGAAACATCATTCACAGTATGTGACTCAGATGATCAGGAGAGGCCATATGCTTGCCTGTGGCCAGGCAGTGTTTGAATGCAGCTTAGACACTTTCTGCTTTGTGTATGCTTGCAGACAAATTACAGAGAGTCTCAGATGTAGCTCTGAACAACATGTGACAACCTGGACCTTTCTCGTAGGATGGCTGTGTTAAATGATGCTCTTCCTCTAATTTCCTTGGAATGGCCCTTCCATGGACTCATCCTCACACTTTCCCTGTGTTGCTGAGTTACTGAGGGAGTGAGAGCCTGGAACTGTAAGTGAATAGCAAAATGGACAAGCTATGCCTATTGCTACCAGGTGTATTGGATTTTAAATAGGTTCATGGATTTGGATAATCAAGTCTCAGTCTCTTTTCCTTCATCATTCTAACATTAAGATCTAGACATGAACCTTATGTACTATAGAATGAGCCTCTGTGCTGGGGGAATGGAACGTACTTCCTGCCCAGGGTGGTCTCCTGTACATGGCGGAGGGGACATAGTGTGAGAAGGCAAGTTGGCATTAGCAGCTTTTCCCAGAGGCAGACATGTTCGGGGAAAGGAAGGTATCATTATACTAAGGGTGGGGCTTAACTTTTGAGAATTTTAGGAAACCAAACCAAGCAATTCAAACCCAACTCTATGTTCTTAACTGTTTGAAATCATCAAGCCAACCCACGAACACATTTAACGGGCACCCCTTTGCTCTACCTGGGTACCTCTACTTTCCTGTGAACACTCTTCCTCACTCACCTCTTTGCTTCTAGTATCTGGTTCTGCTGAACTTCCTCTGGTTTACTGGCTGTTTTTTAATAATGATCTAGGAGACAACTGGAAGGTTGTAGACATTTCTGTTCCTCTAGGACAAAGTTTGACTGACAGATAAGGGAGCTGGTGATCTGGCTTAGGACCACATAGAGGTGTCATTTATTTTCTAAAGTTCCCCCCTGCTTGCTGTGAGGCACCATCAATGGGGTGTTGCCTGCAACTCTGTGCTGCTTGGCTACTTTTTATTGGAGACCACTTCCTTAAGATGTTTAGCGTACAGTGGTACTTATCTCTGGTACTTCTGCCATGTATTCCTGACCTAAAATGGCTCTTTGCTGAGACTGTCCCCATATCTGAGCTTTCCACTAACATGACTTTATCATCCTAAAGTGAATGAATTAGGGGGGATTTACTGGGAAAAATATCTTTCTTACAACTTGGCATGGTTCAAGTGCTGGTAGTGAATTCTCTCTGCCTTAGATATCAGACATCCTTAACTATTTATTATAGACACATAATTTTAATAAATAGCATGGTAGCAGTGTTGGTATTCTTCTTTAGATCTAATAGTTGAAATAAATAATTCAGCTATGCTAAAACTTTGCACAATGGCTCTTATAGTCTTCCCAACCCCACACAGAATGTTTAAGCTGCTAAACGGAGGAAGTACTTGTAGACTCTCTTGGGATGCTGACTACAATCTATTCTCTTCAGCCTCTGGGAAAATAGTGTTCCTAGCTCCAAACACTCGCCCTGAGGGAAATAGCTTAGTAAGAAGTGGAGCTAGATGACCTATATTGAGGTATTTTTAACCCAGTGCTGTGTGGCATAAAGTTACCAAGGAATTCATTTATATTGTAAAAATGTATGCACCCACTATGCAGGAGATAATACTCAAAGTGAGGTTGTTATTGGAATATGTTCTTTTCTCTGGAAGATTGGCAGGATTGTTTCTAGTGTGCTGACATAAAAACAAAACAAAACAAAACATTCATTTTGAAAACTTTGTACATGAGTTCTGTATCTTCATAGCTACTCCATCTCTCCACTCAGCTCTTCCAATGACGTCAAAATTCATGGTTTATTCTTTATTATGGATATATGTATACACATATGTATGTGTGTATATACACCCCCACCCCCCCACACTCACGAGTCTATTTGTCATTGTTCATGTGTATGAGTCCAGTAGATTGGGCATCCTTTGCATAGTTCATGCCTTGAGGCAACCAGTTCTCCATCTCTTAGCAGCCAATGAGCTCTATCTGGAGGTAGAACCATGTGGAATTTTTCCTGTGCATGCTGACCTGATGCTGGTGATGTCTTCATGCTGATTTTGTTGAGGCAATCACAGTTTTGAGATTTTTATATATGGGTTTCTGTTGTTATGACTTGGACAAGCAATAAGCATGACTAACAATAGACATCCTGGGCGTGTGGCTCTTAGAATCATCCAGTCATCCCCCCCGCCCCCATCCTCAACTCCATGATTTTCCCCAAGCCTATGTGCAGGCGAAAATGCATTATAAATGCATTAGTTGGTGCGTTAGTGAATTTTAAGACACAGATTAATATCAACAGAGTAATAGTAGATTATTTCAGTATCTCCTCACCCCATTCTTCAATAAAAAGGTCATCTTGATAGTCTTCCTGACAGTGCTGATGATACACTTGCTCGAAGCGTAATTCCATGCATGTGCTTTTTTTCACCATGAGTCCTTTCAGTAAGGACACCTCTTGGAGTAAAACGTAAATTTGCTGTATTTGATTGGGTAAGATTGGGTAAGATAGAGAAGCACTAGGAGGTTAAAGATTGATGTCAAGCCTTGGAATAAGTAGATCCTCTAAACCCTTGGCATTGGTCAGGGAGCACTTTGGAAATTTTTCAAAGATCTAACAGATCAGACATGAGAGTGCTTTAAGAAACTTTGCTCAGCTACCCCCCAAAAAAGGCTTTTGGAGCTACTCACTGCAGGTCTCTCACTCTTGTCAAATTCTACCATTCCCCACTAAAGAATGTGACATCAAATAATATGCAGATTTTCTCTTGGCCATGGGTTGTGCAACTTGACTTTTAGATTAGGAAGGTCCCACTACTGTGCAGGTTTTCCTCCAGCAAAATACGTTCTTTACTCCTTGACATATTCTAACTACTAGTGGGTCAGAAGACTTTCAGTTCTTGGTGAGTAAATGACAAAGTAACCAACAGAAGAAGGCTGAGTAGATTTGATTGTGTTGACAAGAAGGGAATGGGATTCCTACAGGAAGACAGATCCAGCAAGTCAAGAAAACACCCTCTGGTTAAACCTAAGTGCCCACTGTACTGGGAGTGCACTGCACACAACTGGTTCTGAGTTCATTTGCTTTTGCCTTAGTGATCATTCTCACAGATACAAAATGCTTTTCATTCCAACATGAAGATGGAGAGGTTTTAGCCGTCAGGAAGTTTCTAACTGTTCATAGCCTGATCTACTCCCTGAGGCACAAAGGAACTGTGAGAAACTCTCTTCTTGTTATGGATTAAATGTTTGTGTCTCTCATAATTTCTGTGTTGAAACCCAAATCCTTGACATACCCCATGTGGTTGTATTTGAAAATAGGGCTTTGAAGAATGCAAGTAAGATTAGGTGTGATGGCTCAGCAGGTAAAGGTACTTGCCTCTAAGCCTGATAACCTTAGTGTTGCCCCTCAGAACCAACATGATGGAAGAACTGACTCTTGCAATTGTTCCTTGATCTGCACAAATGTGTGATGGCACAGGCATGGTGTACACACACACACACACACACACACACACACACACACACACTGTAAATAAAGATCACCAGAATGGTGCTCTAATACAATAGAATTAGCTTTCTTATACAAAGAGTCTATCTCCCTACTTGGTAAAATCAGGATGAGAAGGTATGCATCCAGGTTTAAGCCTAGAGAAGTATCCCCATCAGAAACCGACTTGGCTAACAAATTTATCTTAGACCTCTCACCTTCAGAACTATACATACAATTATTAAGTTGTTTGGACCACTCATTGGTGGGTTGTATCATAAGAACTTGGGCACATATACACATTCCCCTGCAGTTGGCTCCAGATTACCTTTTTATGATTAAAATACTTTGTGTTCTGCTTTCTGAAGTGGAAATCTGTCATTTTAGTATACTACATGATTTTATTCTAAAGTTATAACAATAAACATTCATTGATCTCTCAGAAGGAGTAAAGTGCCCCCACAATGCCTTACCAGAGTCAACTTACCAGAGCTCACAATGGCAGATTGTTAAGGATGAGAGATAAAACAGATACATATATCTTTGTTTTTTCCCAAATGTCACGGAAACAGTATTATTTTTCAGAAAAAATTCAGTTCCACAAGGGCAAAGAAAACAGAATTGGAGATCATAGTGAGAATATTTTAGAAGCTGAAGAAGGATGTAAGAGAGAGACTTCTGACATATCAGACTGAAGGAAACTGAGCACAGGGGAAAGCTGAGAAGCAAGTGGCTTTTCGTCATTGTATTTCAGACGCCAAGGGGTCTTTGCACACTTTCTGCCTCACAGTCTGGAGTACATGTGGACTTAAAAACATGGTTGAATGTTTTAATATTTGAGACATATTAAGACCTTCTTTGATTTTGAGAAATTGGCATTTACTTCACAACTCAGAACAAGTCATGGTTACTCTTGGCATGGGCTTTACTAGGGCTGTGGTGTAGATGTAATCACCAAGGCAACTTCCAGCCATTAGCATGGTGGTATGGTACAGAGTTGGACAGACACATGTGTAAGACACCTTTCTGTAGTCTTGCCCTCTGCTGACATAGCATGTAAGTAACCTCAAACACATTTCTACATAGGCTGTAGTGTGGCATTTTGCTGTGCTGTTACCCGTGTTTTCACCACTGATTGTATAGTTTTAGATTTTACTCATCTCATTACTAACAACTAGCATGGCAGCCTTCATGAACTCACAATCTGCCAGTGTGAACTGGGATGAGGCGACTTCTAAGTGACTTTAATCAACGTAAAAAGGAAACACAGACACAGAGAGAAAGGGATTTGGGAAATGAATCATTTATCTTAAATGTGTGTGTGTGTGTGTGTGTGTGTGTGTGTGTGTGAGAGAGAGAGAGAGAGAGAGAGAGAGAGAGAGAGAGAGAGAGATTGAGAGAGAGAGAGAGAATAAAACATTATATGCATGAAACATGGAGAGGATTTGCCAAAGAGAAGAAGAGGCTTGCAGAGTTCAGAGGCAGCTCCTGGTAGGAATGAAGAACACTGTAGCAGAGTGAACTTCCAACAGATATAGGTTGGAGAAAATAGTAGAAAAAACTTGAACAAATGGCAGGGAATTGGAAATTTTAAAATTAGAAGATCAAAGGGCTGATCTGGGAGATAACAGTGGGAACAGAAAATGTCTACAGAAGAGCATCATCAGCAAATATCAGTTCAACCAAATTTTCTGAAGCAGGAACAGTTTTTGGTAGGTTCAAAGTACCCAAGAGAAGCCCAACATCATTAGGAATTACACCGAGTAATATAAGTATTTATTTTGACATTTTAGGATATTGGGTATGCCTGAAGGGCAAAGATTTCTATTTAAAGGATCAAGTAGCCTGGTTACTTTCTGTTTCCCTATCGTTAAAAAATTTTCATAATGTTTTCAAGTTTTAAAAGCATGAGGCCTATCTCAGTTGGTAAAATACTTGATGCACAAGCATGAAGAAGCAAGTTCGATTCTCCAAACAGACTTAAAAGGCTGGTGTTGTAGCTTGTTCTTTTACACCCAACACTGGAGACGCACAGAGAGTTAAATAAATTCCTGGGGCTCAGTGGCTATCTAGTTGAGCTGAAATGGACATTCAATAGACCATTAAGAGGCCACCGTATCTCATGAAACAAAGTAGAGAACTGAGCATGGTGGCATACCCCTTTAAAATCACCACACTCTGGAGGCAGGTGGATTTCTGCGATTGAGGCCAGCCTGGTCTATTTTGTGAGTTTCAGGACAGCAAGAACTATGCAGAGAGACCTTGTCTCAAAAAACAAATAACAACAGTAACAACCCTACCAAAACGAAAAACAAAGTGGATTGTTCCTGGAAATAACACCTGAGATTGTGCTCTGGCCTACACTCACACAGACACACACACAGGGCTTTCACATACACACACATACAAACATACATAGACACATAAACACACACACACTCAGACACATAGATCACACACACACACAGGGCCTTCACACATACACACACACACACACACACACACACAGAAAGACAATCAGACACACACAGGCAGATGACAGACACAAACACACACTGGGCCTTCACAGACACACAAACACACATACACAGGGCCTTCACAGACAGACACACAGACACAAGCACATGTACACAGGGTCTTCACACACACATACAGACAGACACACAACACACAAAACATACACAAAGGGCCTTTACACACACACACACACACACACACACACAGAGCGAGAGAAATGACCCCCAAGAGTAGTCTGGACACAGTAAAATTGTAAAATTACCAGAGATAGAGATCATAGCTAGAAAACATTTCAGATAGTCAGGGTATCCGGACTTTGATCTTTTGCACCTCCTTTCTTGGTGTGGTGGTGATGAGTGTGTTGTGATGCAGGAGAGGTCACAGAGACTGACGTGATGAGAATTCCCATGTGTAAGGACACAGACACCTCATGACTACAGCTGAGGATGCAGTCCCCAGAGCTCTAAGTCCCCACTGCAGAAGGCTAACGCCTCTGGGAGGGATTTCCTGTAGGTAGACTTGTTGCACACTGAACATAGAACATGTATAATGTAAGTAGAGGACCTGCAGGAGAATCTGATATAAGTACATAAAACAGGGAAATCAGGCCCCAAAACAACAGCTGGTAAAAGTCAGTCAAAAAAAGGGGGGGGGACTTCTTTGCAAAGGACAATTGCAGATATAGTGTAGCGTGACTAATTGTGGCTAATTAGCATATGAACTACCTGACATAGTTATGATTACTGTGGTGAGACCTCTTCACATGGACTCTCTTTAATTTTCTTTGTTTTTAAGAACTACAGAACATAGAATATAGCTGAGTGGTATTGGGCTTGTCCACTCTGCACTAAGCCATGAGTTCTGTTCCCAGCACTAGAAAGGAGAAGAGGAGAGAAGACTGCACTAAATTAGTTAACTGTAGTCACCATTTCATAGAGCAGATCTCTCAGAGCTTACTCCTTCAGAAATTCTGGTTCATTTGATCAGCGTTTCCTCTTCTCGCTATGCAGTAATTACTTACAGTGGTGTCAGTCGTGCAAGAATGCACTTGTGCAATGTGTCAATCCAAAAGGTGAAAGCCAGTCACTGTGTCATACAATGTGAGGCAAATGCTGAGGAGAACAAAGCAGGGATTATGAGTTTGATTGGCAGCTTAGGGCTGGATTTGTAACTCATTGATACAGTGCTTGCCTTGCATACAGGGTGCCTGGATTTGATCCCCAGCATCATGGAAGCTAGGGGTGGTGCTGCATGTTGGTGCTTGGAAGGTAGAGGTGGGAAGATCAGGAGTTTTCTGTCTTGGCTACATAGTGAGTTTAGGGCCAGCCTGGACTATGTGAGATTCTGTCTCAGAACCCACTCAGAAAAATGGAAGTACTTTAAAACCACAATTAATTGGAAGATACAAAGATGCATTTTAAAAAAGAATGTGCAACACAGTTTTTATTCTGCATGTATCTGTGATGAAAAGGGGATAACATTTGAAATGTAAATAAATAAAATACCCGATAAAAACAAAAGAAAAGTAGGAATTTAATTGTTGCAGCTTATGCCTTAAGGAACTACCTGGCCAAAGGAACAGTTTATAGTATTAGAAAGAATTTCAAAAATGGAAAGCGTGGTGTTCTTGTTAGTGTTTGTGTGTGTGGGTGTGTGTATGTGTGTATTTGTGTATGTGTGTGTGTTTGTGTGTGTGTTTGAGTGTGTGTGTGTTTGGGTGTGTGTGTGTATGTGTGTGTTTGTATGTGTATATAGGTGTGTGTGTTTGTGTGTGTGTATATGTGTGTGTGTTTGTGAATGTGCTTATGTGTGTGTGTATGTGTGTGTTTAAGCACACAGTTGTGTGAGATATTAAGATCTACCATGGGAGTCTATTATAATATTTTATGTAATTTTCTAAAGAACTTGAAATGTTTCACGACTACAAAGTTGAATGAGCATTTAGCAAACTGTCATCCTAAATCTGTAGATGAGAACAAACTAACATTCTAAGTTTATTTTCCTTTTATACAGGAAATAACTTAAAACTCCATTCTGGATTTGACAACACACGATTATTAAGCCAATTAGTGTTCATGAAAATGTTACTCAATTTTGTCTTACTGTTTCTGTGCAGATCTTTTGAGAGCTACAGATAGTGAGCTGGGGAGAATGTTCCATCTATAGGAGAGCTTACTACTCAAGCATGAGAACCTGAGTTTGCATCTCCAGTATGAGAGTCAGGCACATCTGTGAGTCCTTGTAGCCCCCAGTATTTCAGGAAGTGGAGACAAGAGGATCATGGGAACTTGCTAGCCAGTCAGCTGCACCAAAAACTTGTAGGTTCCAGTTTCATTGGGAAACTTTGATCCAAGGAGATGAGGTTAAAAGTGATAACCCCCAATGTCCTCTTCTGACTTTCATCTGTGGAAGTGTATGTGCATGCAGCTACACATGTACTTACATACTAATGAACACCTAAAAGAGATTACTGGCAAGACATAGGAGACGTAGCTTTGCATGCTGTTTATTTGAAAGACAAGGAACAGCAAAGCTGATGAACATCAGGGTCTGCTGTAAGAGATGATTCCGACATATTACTTGACTTGACTTCTTAGGGCACATAGGAATGAAGACTAAAAGGACAGCAGTGAACAGTCATCTTCTTGTTCTGTAAAACAGTTTCCTCTAAGGAAAAGACTCTGTCCACGGTCATGGTTAGGTTATGACCCTGGAATCAGATAGGAAAGAGTGTGGAGCCCCAATCCATTAGGGTTAAATACTACTGAATTCTGGGTTTCAGCTTCTTCAAACTACAACAATGCAGTATACTTGACAGGACCTATACAATTGAATTAGTCATCCTAGCTAAAACATATGTTAGATTGTATCTGGCACATAGAGGAAGCAAATGATAGTATTCCTGAAACCTTTGAGAAGATTAGAACTCTATAGCTCAGGGGGATCCATCACTGGAGACAGGCTGGAACAGCTAGAGACAGAGATACACACAGCTTACAAGCCTGATCATTGTTTTACTGGAATGAAGAAGTCTAAGAAACTCCCTCATGAAGTCTCAGCTTACAATTACAACTTAGCCTGGCTTCATGGACAAATTTTCAAGAAATCGGTGCCTTTCCTAGGAAAAAAGAAGTCTGGGTTAGTCCTGCTTCAGCTCTTCAGCTCCCCAGCAGCAGAAACCAGGTCCACCCCAGGCCCAGTATAAAACCAACCTAGACTCCACAGATACAAGAAAACTTTGATACCTTTAGCCAGAATGTCTGAGTGAAAACTGGAAACAGCCAAAAGGTAGAAGTTACAGTTTAAAAACGTCTCTGGGATATCAAACCTTTGATGAAGACCTCAGAGAAATTTCATAGTGCCTGGATATTTATTCAGTCACTTACTAAATGCTTATCGAGCACCTACTGTATATTTTGCATGGGTGACGTGTTGGAGACACAAGACTGAACAGAGTAGAGGTTCTTGCTCTTCAGAAAGCTGGAGGAAGTCAAAGAGATAGCCACAGATCGAGAGCAGACAAAATCAAGCACAGGCAGTAGGGTTTTTTTGTTTTGTTTTGTTTTGTTTTTGGTTTTTTGAGACAGAGGGTTTTTCTGTGTAGCCCTGGCTGTCCTGGAACTCACTCTGTAGACCAGGCTGGCCTCCAACTCAGAAATCCACCTGCCTCTGCCTCCCAAGTGCTGGTCCACTGCCTGGCCAGTAAGGGGTTTTGAAGGAGCAGGCTCCTGCCCTGATGATGGAGCCGGTGGCCTATTATGGGTCAGCATCTGGAAGGAGCTTTATCTTCACCTGAGACCATGGTAATGAAAGAGAGGTTATCAGGAAAAGATCTTTGAGAAACATTGCAAGTCTGGAAGTCTTTGTGAGTAGAAGAGCCAAGAGATCTAAAGGATGGAATAGGGGTGCAGAAAGTGCTGGCAGGGAGCTTGTGAGAGACACAAGGTACTCAGAGGCCATCTCCAGAAAGAGTATCAAAACCTCAGAGCAGAAGTGTAAAATTTCTCCCTTAACCAGATGAAAGGCATGTGTAAAAGCCCCAAAGCTAACACTATATGCAATGGAGAGAGTGAACCTTTCAAGATGAGGATGTGGTCTGTATTTATACTGCAGTGGCCTCTCAACTCCGCAGCCAGCTTTAGGAGATTTATCATTTGTGTGATGCTCTGGTGGTTTGAATGAGAATGGCCCCAGGAGCCATGTTTGGATGCTTGTCCTGCAGTTGGAACTGTTTGGGAAGGATCAGGTTGTAAGGCCTTGTTGGGAAAGGTGCATCACTGCAGGTGTATCCCAGTAGCTGGCACTCTCTCAGCCTCATGCTTGAAGATGAGATTTAAACTCTCAGCTACTGCTCCAGCACCATGCTGGCTGCCATGCTCTCTACCATGATGGTTATGGACTTAGCATTGGTCCCAACAATAGATAAGGCAGAAGTTATCTCACTCATGAGCTTAAAAATATAAATTTCCATCTCAAGAAACCAGAAAAGAACAAATTAAAGGCAAAGTAAGTAGAAGAAACAATAAAACTCAGCTTTTAAAAAAATCAGCAAAACTGAAGAAAACAATAAAAAGGGGGACATTACTTGACTTCAACAAGAACGGCTTTGACTGAGAAGGTGCTGGCGTGAATAAAGAATGGGCTGCCACAGTAACTATATGTGACATCACGTCAGTCTATCTCCAGGGAGAACCCTCTGTGTAATTCTGAAGATATCTTTAAAGCAGGGAGAGCTTCTGGAGTCTCCCTGGATTTTAAAGCGCGCCTCAGTTCCTTCAAAGGAAAAGTATGGGGCATAGGAAGCCACAGGTGCTTTGAAGAAGCACTAAGCTGGTGAGGCATTTGGGCCAGACATTTGGGGATATAGAACTGTGCCCTCCCATGGAGAGCCTTGAATGCCACTAAAGGATTTATGGTTTTATCTAGCAGGGAGGGAGGGGAGATTGGGAAGTTGCACTGTACGTTTTGGAGATTAACTTGGAACTGGGTAGAGTGGTCTGAAGTTTGTGAGAGGTGTTAGGTAGGGAAGAGATAAGGAAGGTATGACGTCTTGGGTTGGAACTAGAGAAGAGGAGATGACATTGGACTGAGTGGAATGACTGGGGAATGAGAAGAAGAAGCTTTCAAGTTGGGCACAAGCTGGCATCACTCACTTCTCACAAATAGTACTGTCTGTTCCCAAGAGACTCAGATCTGTTTCAGGTTTATTTGTTTGATCCTGGGCATTAAAATGTATTTGTTTACTTTCTTTAAGTCCTTCATATGAGTGTATACCCACGACTGTGTACATACATGCAGATGGAGGCAGAGGTTGACATTAGGTGTCCTCCTCTCACTCTGTTTTTAAAATGTATTCATTTTATGTGTGCAAATGCTTTCATCTACGTGTGTGTACCATATGTGCACTTGGTGCCTGTGGAGGTCATAAGAGGGCATCAGATGCTCTAGAACTGGGGTACCAGATAATGTGAGGCACTATGCCGGTGCTGGGATCTGAACCCAGGTCCTCTGCAAGAGTAAGCAGTGCTTTTAACCACAGAACACCTGTCTAACCTTTCTTTTCTTATATTCAAGACAGAATCTTTCATCAAACCTGGAGTTTTCTCAATTCACCTCGGCCAGCAAACCCTGGAGATCCCTGAGCTACCTTCTTAGCCCCAAGATCACCATGCATACTAGCATGACTGGTTTTTTAATGTGTGTGCTGGGGACCCAGAGTCAGGTCTTCGTGCTTGCTCAGCAAGTACATTACTAACGGAACCATCTCCCCAGCCAGTCTTTGTGTACTTTTTAAACAGACTTTTCAAAGCTTTCTGATTTAGGTAGAGCTTGAGAACACTAAAGTTCAAAGAGATGACAGAAAACTTCAGAGCCAGGCACAGGCAGACTTCTTTGCTTCTACCCTGAATGAAGCTTTTTCAGCTCCAGTCACTTGTCTTGCTGAGCTTGAGCGGCAGGGTTTTTCTCTTTCCCTTTCTTTCTGGTGTGCAGGCAAAGCAACCCTTGACATTGTCTTCAATGCTGAAGTCAGTACATGGCAGGAGGCCTGGGAGGTAGGTGCTGGGTTAGGTGCAGTGTGGTACTGCTCTCTCTGAAGCACGGGGATGCTCCACACAAGGATGCTCCACACAGGGATGCTCCACACAGGGATGCTCACATCTTAGAGGCTGTTTCCACACTGGTGGTTTTGGCAGGAGAATTCCCCCATCACCAGCCACTCTACTCTGGGGTGAGTTCTGGCTTCTTACACTGAGTATCTTTCAACCCTGTACTGGTTCCCTAGGAGACAATGCCTGGAGTACTGTCCAACCAAATTTTGCCATAGACACAAGAAGTTACACAATTTCTCAGCAACAGGAAAAAAAAAGCATTTGAGTTCTAAAATAGTATTTTTTTTTCAAAGTAGGCAGGTTGAATAGTATTTGCTGCCTTTTCTAGTCAGCAAAGTTGAAAGAAAAAAAAAAAAACAATCCACAGCCCCAAAATAGAACGTTCCACCAAAAATAAAAATGAAAATTAAATATAGTAAAGATCTTGCTAGGTTTTGTCCTTGTCATGTGCTGATGAGTCTAGGTCGCCACATTTGCTTTTTGTTAGATTCCCAAGCAAATCTGCCAGGGACATGGCAACTAAAATTTATAAACTGTTGTGACATACAGGGCTTGAACCAGACCGGGCTATATTGTGGAAACAGGTAATGATTACAGTACCATGCGGGCTTGTTTTGTTCAGTTGTTTAACTTACATTGCCTGTTAGAGAGACAGGGGATGGGCTGGATTTAATGAGCTCCAGGGAAATGTGTTAACATTTGCAGCTCTGGTTAAGTCACCTATGAATGTAGTTATGTCTACAACTGTAAGTTTGATGTTAAGCAAGTGATTTCCATTTTCCCCAAATTCAAATGAAGCTGTTCTAGCTTAAAATGTGTGTGTGTTTGTGTGTGTATGTGTGTGTGTGTGTGTGAGTGTGTGTGTGTACATATATGTATAGTTTTTGTTTGTTTGTTTGTTAGTTGTTTGTTTTTTTAACAGTTTCTCTGTGTAGCAGTCCTAGCTATCCTGGACTCGCTTTGTAGAGCAGTCTAACCTTGAACTCACAGAGATTCACCTTCATTTGCCTCCGGAGTGCTGATTAAAGGCCTGCACTACCACTCTCAGCTGATTTTGCTTTTGTTTGTTTGTTTGTTTGTTTGTTTGTTAATGTCAGCATATCGTGATTTTATTCAGTATCTTCTGCGCTGTATTCAGGAAGAATTAGAATATAACATTGCATAAGTTCTTTAGGCTTTAACTTGGCAGCAGGTGACCTGAAATTTGATTTTTCTGGTTACCAAAATCTTTCATTAATTTAATGACTTAGAGCAATGATTTCAGGCCTCTCTGCTGGCTTTCCAGTTTTCTTGTAAGTCAACAGGTGCTGACAGGCTTTGGTCTTCATAAGTTCAATTGTGATGCACAGGGCAGTGTGGTAGAATGAGCATATTACTTTATGGAACATAAACATAGAGATTGATTTCAGTCACTAGTGAGGATCAGAGAGGGTAAGTTACTATCTCAAAGAGGCACAGCTAGTTGGTGACACAAGGTCTAATGCCCCTTTAGCTACTAAGTACCAGGTATGTTTTGATGCCTTCCAGAACCTTCAAAGCTTTCCAGATAAGCAGAAGGCTGGCACCAAATTCTTCAAGGCTTTAGGTGTAAAGAGTGATTGTCCAGTGCAATGCAATCGTTGGGAGCACTCCTCCTTGCCCTCTCTGCATTCTCTGTGCTCCCTCCTCATCCCCTGCACATTGTTAGTGCTCCCTCAGGATGCTATAGTCCTTTAAGAAAAGAACATTGTCACAGAAATATTTAATTAGTTGAATGCGTTTATTCATGTTCATACATACATCCAGAGCAAGGGAGATTTCAAAAGGCAGATTGTTTATAACGCAAAACAATTAAAATGTGTAGTTCACATAACCAAATCACATTAGCATGTCAGAAGGAGAAACTGTTTTAAGCACAACCCAGCCACAGGAGTGGGAATATTTTGCACATTCTATTTCAAAAAGGCTAAAATAAGGAGGAAAAACTGAAAGCCTCAGTAAAAAGTCTCATTTTTTTTCCCCAAACATAACTTGATTCTACTGAAAATAGCTATTCTGGTAGCAGCAGTTGGCGTTGTACCTATAGCTTCACACTCAGAGCACAAAATGCATTTTAGGAAGGGGATTTCCAGTGAGCCCTTCAGAAAGCCAGAATGCATATAAAATATATCATAAACATACATTCATGTGTACATTATCAAATCTGTTTTGCCTGTATATACATTATGTGTGTGTGTGTATGTGTATAGTACACCATGCATATCTATTATCTATGAAAATGCTTTCATCAGTTTCAGTCAAATACTGTCTCCTCCTTGCCTCATATTTACAATTTAGTTCCTTGATTTTCTTGGCCCATATTAATCTTGAATTTAGCATCCTTTGATATCAACCAAGTTCCAGGCCTCCTGACGCATCTCTACACACTGCTGTTTCTCAGCGTGACGTTTGTGTGCTTGGGTAACTACTTTGAACACTGCAGTGCTCCTGCAAGCACATTAGGTTAGACCTGTGAAAGGATTGGAATGTTGGGGAGATCGTGGGCAAATTGCTGTTTCTGTCTCTCTCTCTCTCTCTCTCTATCCCTCCATCCCCCCCTTCTTCGTCTCTCCCTTTCTCTCCTTTCCTTTTCTGTCTCCTAGTCTCAGAGACTGACTTTCCCACCCTCTATGGTCAAGACTACAAATGGCTTACTGATTTTTGATGATAAAGCCTCCAATTTTATGATTTCTACAGAAAAACAATTGACAATGTGTCAGCTGTGTTGTTCGGTTGCTTGTTGCCAATGAGCGTGTGTGTGTGTGTGTGTGTGTGTGTGTGTGTGTGTGGTCTGAGAGGAGGATGAAGACAAAGGAGGGAAAATGAGAAGAGTGTAACTGATCCTCCTATTCTTAGTGGCTGGAAAGCATCTCTAAAAGGGTCTAAGGCCTGGAAGTAATGGACAAACACATGTGCTAGGTGTCTGTTAATAGTTTAGTGGTTAATTGCATTTGATTCCAAGCTTGATGACTTGAGTTCATGTGATAGAAGAAGAAAACCTACCCCTGTAAGTTATCTTCTGACCTCTGCGTGTATGCCCATACATACACAATAAATAAAAATGTACTTTGAGAAATGTTTAAAACGGTAAATTGTTTTCCCCATAACAGCAGAAGTGATAAAAAAGGAACCAAACCCGTGCTGGTGTACTGACACACTCTTTCCATTAGCACACTGATTGAAATGGTTAGAGAAAGAGTCCATTGAGGCTTTATCTGTGGCTTTCTTTAAAGTCCAAGGAAGTGCACAATTTAACTGATTTGTGAGGATTTGTCAAAAATACATTGTGTTCTGAAAATGGGCTGATTAATCCCTATGTTAATGAAAACTAAAAACATATGTAGAAAACAGTATGCCTACACTGCTCTGAAGCTAAGAATGCCATCAGTAACATCCGAGACCTTTAGGAGGATTTCCCTACTTGGCTGTAACCCGCCTACCCTATGCACCCACCAAAGGATCAGAAAAGCTGTCAATCTCTTTCTTGGTTCTTTCACTGTGACAACTTCAGGAAATTGTTACCATGTTCCAGCATGGTATTTAGTGCAGCCTAAACCCGAGTCCCCAGGCAGCGGCTACATCTATTTGTCTCCAGAATAAGTGAGCTCTTGTTCCTCTGGTGTTTCTATGTGGACAGACACTTGTCAGATTGCAGGCCAATAAGAGACGATGTCTCAAGAGTGATGAATGAAAGGTGTGGGAAGTATAATCCCAGTATTTGGGAGGCAGAGGCGGGCAGATTTCTGACTTTGAAGCTAGTTTGGTCTACAGAGCAAGCTTTAGGACAGATAAGACTACACAAACAAACATTGTGTTGGAAAATAAAAATAAAAGTATGTCACCTGAGGGTGTTTCTCTCTGATTTTTGCAAGCACATACAAAGGAGAGAGAAGAGAAAAAGGGAATGGAGGGAGGGAAAGAGAGGGAGGCATAGAGAAACAATGAAAGATGCAACTTTGGTTGAGATGGGTAAAGGTGTTTGAGCCTAATGAATTCCACATGAGAGGTAACTTTTAATAATAACGAAAAAGCACAGAACCGGTCTTTAAAAAGCAGAACAGATGGAAATTCATGAGGAGCACCAGGGGAAGGGCAGCCGAGAAGACTGAGAGGAAGGTGCAGCAGTGCATGAGGCCACAGAGGCCCTTGTACTCTGGGTTAGGGAAGAAAACTGCAGGCAGGGGACAGCTGAGGCCGTGGATGCTTGCAAGCAGCAGGAGCAGGAAGCTTTGGATTGTTTTATTTTTTCCTCTTGTCCTACTGGTACCTATATTCGGGCATTACTGCTTCCTTTGGTTTCAAGGAAAACAACATTTTACATGAAGCATTCAATAATAATAACCAAGGGGTTGCCTATTTGCTTAAATCTCTTTGAGGATAAGATGAAATAATATGTTGCCTGTTTGTGCCCTCGATAACTCGCCTCCTGACCCTACCTGCCCTTGGGGATTGGGGGTAAGGTGGTGCAGAGTCAATGACACAGACTCAGGGAGCAGGTGAAAAACGCTGCAGCAAGCTCATCTGAACACTGCTGCAAGTTCCTTTAATACCCTCTACCTGTGCCCCCATTGGTCCCAAGAATGCATCTCTTCAAAATAGCAATTCCCGATCCACTGGCATTGTCTGTACCAGCAATCCTTGGTCTCTCAGGCAGTCCTCAATTAGGTCCTCCTGCAGGAGATGCTTTTATGGCTATGTGGACCTGGCATTTAT
>JADRCH010000254.1:1688994-1725163 GCA_019843965.1 Rhynchomys soricoides
TCCTCCTGCAGGAGATGCTTTTATGGCTATGTGGACCTGGCATTTATTTACATAGAGGTGGCCCTGCGGTTTCTGCTACAATAATGAATTTAAGTTTATTGAGTGACAGTAGATCGCTGGTTTTGACATGTGTCAACATCCATGATGACTGGCAAGGTTAGTCCCAACCTTCTCTGAATTCCTCACACTTGAGACATGGAACAGAGGGGCCAGCCATGATTGCTGCTTCCCTCAGGAAGAGTAGAGTGTGATGTCAAGCCCTTCAACATCCTATACTTTCCTTGTGGTCCTCCACGGTACAGCTTGCTCGGTTTCTGTATGAAATGAAGTCAGCTAGTTTTGAATGGACCTTGCTGTAAGTGTGGGATGAGCAAGGTCCATGTACCCATGAGACCAGAAGTCATGTCTCTAAAGCACTGGAAGCTGCATTGTGGACCAGCTCCCAGTAGAGTCCAGGGGAGAGCTAGCTGAGAATAGGCTTTACTTTATTGGACAGGCTGTAGTCCTACATGGGAACCTGAAGCAAGAACATCGCCTGTTTCTATAGCAACACTTGGCAGTTCCTTCACCTCTGCTCTAACTCCTGTGTCAGATGGGAAGCTGCCTGGAGTTAACAATGCCTTCATCTTCAGCAAGCATTGCCTGAAGGGGCCATGATGGCTCTTGGCACAATGGCTGGGCTATGTTAGAGGAGGAAAAGCTACACTAAATGGCATTTGTGTTTCTTCCCAGCCTGAAGATTCTTTGAGATTCCAAGTTCCATTAAAACTATTTCAGGACACAGTTAAGATTAGAGCAGCAATTTTTAGGTCACTGTTTTGTAGCTTTTGGCTAAAGGCCATTCAGAGGTTAACAGGGCAAAGGGAAGTGGAAGTAATGGTATTCAAAAAAAAAAAATGAATGCAGAAAAAATTTGGGTGAACGGTGTGACAGTAGGTAACTTTAAAGGGTAAATCCCAGAGGGGATAATTCTCAGATCATGACAGTACCATTCAATTTTAATTATAGAATATGAGATAAATCGATCTTTAGTTTAACACACACAGACACATACACACACACACACAGAGAGAGAGAGAGAGAGAGAGAGAGAGAGAGAGAGAGAGAGTTGAAATGGCTTCCATTAAGTGATACTTGGATTAAGTGAGTTTCTATAGTAACATGAATTCTCAAAGAAACATTGAATGATAATAATAATTTCCTTTATTGTTATTACAGTAAGCTTACATTGAGTGTTTTGGTCTGTACCAACAGAGTACTGAGTGTTTACCACAAGGTTTTCTCCATAACTTTGACTTTAACTCCATGAGGTAAGTATTACTGTTTCCTCAGTTTTCAATGAATATTTGAAGGCAGAACCAAGTAAGGGACTTTCTCTCAAGGCAGTATCTTTGCTAGAACATTGATTTAACTTCTGCATCTGTTCCATGCAGCCTATTACTGCTGTTGTAGTCCCTGCAGAATATTCCATTTCGTCTGTGCGAGGGGACATGTTCATTGTGCTTGCTTATGGTTGAGCTCGCTTTAGCGTTGTTCACATGTCCTTGCCTGAGTAAATAAAGTGAATCAAAGGGAGGAGAAATAGTACTTTGATTCTGGATTTTAAGCTTCAGATTATTTTATGCACTGATCTCTTATGAGAATAGATTTAAAAAAAAGAAAAGCATGAGGAATCGCAAGCATGGGCTGCACTGGCCTGTAATAATAGACCTTAGATGACGTTTTCATTGTTCCTTCCTCCTCCCATGTCTTAGTCAGTGTTCTCTTGCTGGGCAGAGCATGGTAACTCATATAAAGGAAAACATTTAATTGGGGCTTGCTTGCGATTCCAGATGCTCAGTCTGTTATTGTCATGGCAGCAAGCATGGTAGGCAGACATTGTGTTGGAGAAGTGGCTGAAGAGCTCTATATCTGGATCCACATACAGCAAGAAGGGCAAGAAACACTGGGCATGGTTTGGGCTTCTGACATCCCAAAGCCCACCCACAGAGACTGACTTCCTCCAACAAAGCCACACCTACTCGAACAAGGCCACGCCTCCTAATCTTTCTCAAGTAGCATCACTCCCTAATGACCAAACATCCAAAGTTATTGAACCTGTGGGAGCCATTGCTATTCAAACCACCACACCACAAATATTCACTCTCAACTTCCCTCCCCTGCTCTTCTCTGTATCTCATATCTTCACATGTTTCTATTTGCTAAGCACCTTCCAGATGTTCATGCAGATTATAAAACCTGCCTTAGTTTTAACAGTCAGTCATGCCATGCGTAGTCAGGCACCTTTCACATTTACCCCTCTCTCCCTCATTCAAACTGAAATTACATTTTTAGGGAATGTGGGTCAAACAAAAGGAGATACTTACGATTGCTAATTAGTAATCTTGTAATCTCTCACCCCTTTGGCCTCAGCCCTATTAAAACATTTTATACATTTCACTTTGCTTAATACTTAGAGAAATCTTTCTGATCATCTAGAATCAGCAATTGAGTTTTAGGAAAAATCTGCAGTATAGAACTATATTTCAGGCTTCGGAGGCAGGCATATAGACAATTAAATGTGTACATCCAGGATGGTGAGCCATGCTTCCATCTCAGAAACGTGATGCCCTTTTGATAAGGACCATCTTCACAAAACAAAAATATACATGGGCACTCTCTAAATGACCCAGATCATTTCCTGTTTTGATTCTGGATGTTATTCAAGATGATCTCTCTAGAAGTTGTTAACATGCATGGCCTAAAAAATACAGCAATTTTGATCTCATCACAGGCAAACCTTATCACTTCAAAGTAAGATTATGTTGATATGTTTCAAAATATAATGGCATTTCGAGTCACATTTAGATGTCTTTAAAATCCTAAATAAGAATTGTTTGAGTTAATTTTTCATTAATATGCTAGAAAATTATGTTCTTCCATTAAGATATTAGCTTTCATTTGCAAGTAGGAAATTAATGCTCTAATGAGAGGAAGCAGTCGGCATGAGCATGGCCAGTGTCTCAAATGTCAGCAGGATCTTCATAGAGTATGCAACATGACTTTCCTCTTAAAGCTGCACTTTCATACATACAACCATTTTGGAATTTATCAAAGATTTTTTGAGCCTTAGAAGAAATAAGGCCACCTCAATGAAAGTTTATTTTGGAAAAGAGTAGACTAGTGTTTATTTACAAGGTGGGAGAATTTGAGATTTAGCTCAGCTTGGTTGGTCAAGGGCCCGTTCCTCATCTTATGTTTTCTTCTCTAGGGAAAATGACCTTGATCTGAGTATTGATGACCTATGCAAGTGTTAAGGATGATGTCATCAGGGTAAGGCAGGGGTGAGGGATGTCAGGATTTTATGATACTGCTAAAGTCACACCAAATATTAACATCCTTTATTTAGAGGGGAAAATACTAACTATTGCTTAAAATCTCAGTATGATTTTTTTATAGATAACTATAAGTCTAGTATGTATTGTGCCCTCTTTTCATTAGAACACATTCAGATTACTCTCACAGTAGTTTTCCCTGTTTGAAAGAAGCTTGCCATCTCTGTCCTGTTCAGGAATTTGCTGAGCACCCACAGAGGTTCTAGCACTGAATGGCTTGCACTGCCCATTAGGTATTATGTGGTCTGGGCTTCTGCAGTGAACTCAGCCAGGTAAAGTGCTACTATTCATTTCTATTAGCACATGTCCTACATATGTGCTGAATGTCCTTTAGTCATTTTACAAAGATAATTTAATAAATCCAAAAGGTACCATATTAATTTCCTGTGGCTGCTGTCACAAATACCTCAAGTTTAGTGTCTCATAGAAGAACATTTTGTTGCTTAGTTTTGTTAGTCAGGACTCTGCTAATGGTCTCATTATGGTAAAATCAGGGTGCTAGTAGGATTGCCTTCCTTTTTAGAAGTTGGATGGGGGAAGATTTGTTTCTTTATCATCTCTAGTTTGTAGCCTGCCAACATTCTTCAGATCATTCTTTCCTGTCTCTGAAGCCACTGGTACTCACTGTTTTTTTTTTCTCACATTGCTTGATTAGAGTCTGATGGTATGCCCTTCACTGATGACAAGGACTTGTGGGCCTACAGTGAATCCATGTGACTATCTGAAGCAGTCTGCTCAGTGCAAGGTCTATTCCATTAATTATGCCCCCAACTTCCTATTCCATATAAGGGAATACATACTCATAGCTAGAGATGAGTACTAGACACCTTAGGGGCCATGCTTCTTCCTCTCCCAGGCAAGGAGAGTTTTTATTAATGTCTGGAAAAAGTTTGCATTGAAGAAATGATTATATACATTTTTGCTATTGAATTTCATTTTAATTTAGGGCCTGTGCTTTCTTTTTCTTTCTAAATACTTTGCATTATTAAGGAGATAGGAAAACTACCTATAATTAGAAAAGTAGAGTATGAAGTCAATTCAAAATAATAATAAAGAATATTAGCACTGATCAGAGATGTTCACTTTTTAGGCCTTATCCTGCTTCCTTCCCATTAACTCTACAGAAGTTGCTATTCTTCCCGTTATACAAATAAAAAAATATTAAGAATTTGAAAAGCTGAAGAGGACCCCAAGACAAGGTAGCTAGTAAGTGACAGCCATAAACAAGGACAGTCAAGATCTTGCACAAAGCTGGGTGACAAAGTTTTAGAGGACTGGGATATTTACTTACAAATGTCATCATCATCCAGGAGCAACTTATGGAGTTCACTAACCATGTGCTGGATTCAGAAACGGCACAGTGACATACTCTATCGGTTTCCCAGCTTATGGAACGTTAATGTGTGTGATAATAAGGTCCTCCTATCCCAGGACTAAGGAATTCTACTATGCTGATTGTTCTTAGTATTCTTTGTGTTTGCAGTAGTCTTAAGAGCAGACCCTCACTGTTGCCAGCCCTCTGCTTCCTGTGTTACATACATCTGCTTCGCCCTCTGCTCTACCTTTAGCATCATCTCCACACTAAACATTGGCAGAAAGTTTAGAAACATCTGTTCTTTTAGCCAAAGAAGAGGCCAGCTCTCCCTCTCTGATGAGGGCTAGTACTTTGCAGTTCATGCCTTAACCTTCCTTCAGAGTCACTTTGAGTTAAGATCAGAGGGCTGGATTCTTTGAGCTCTACTGTGTCATATCGATAGCAAAGGGCAAAGCTATTGTGAAAGGCATATTGTAAATGGACCACAATTTGGCTCTCTCCTGGACACCAGCAAAGCACCCTGCACTGCAGCGTCATCTTTGGGTGATTTTACATGACCCCAGGGGGTTTCGATTTAAACACCAGTCCTAGCCCCGACTCTGTCAGTCAGAACTGAATTGAGCAGATTCCTTGACTTGTTGGAGAAAAGTAAAAATTGACATGGCTTAGTTTATTCTTTCAGGATGTGAGTATGATCATGTATGGTTTTGAATACGTAAGGTTAAGGATACTGTACTTTTTAAGGGGGAAATCCCACAAAATAAGCACTTGCTTCATATAAATTAAGGCTCATTATATATGGTTCCTTATTAAACATCTTTCACTTCTGAGAAGGCAAGAAAGAAAGATGGAAAGAAAGAAAAAGGGGAGGAAGGAAATGATCAAAGAAGAGGAAAAAGAATAAACGAACAGCCATTGACTTGTGGAATCTGATTTGTTACCCAGTCAGACCTCAAAGCTCACAGTCTTCTTGAATGCTTACAACAAAGCCCTGCTTTCATGCTCAGGATGAACAGTCACAGATACTGTCTGCACAACACACTGGCTTAAGAAGGTACTAGGTTGTTATCTCTCTATTTCCAAAGATGTGATGTCATTTTCTTTCTTTGTTTTAAAACCAACTGTGACATCAGGCTTGCATTGGCCTGCTCTCTACTTGGACCCTAGCATCGCTTTAATTCCTGACATCAATCTAGAGTAAGCCTTGACTGTCTTAGAACCTGCTCAAAATTATTCGACAACAGTTTTTTTGTCCTATAATATGGTTTTTTTTTTTTTTGCCCTAAAAAACTTTTACTAACATATCTTACAGTTGCTTTCTGTAATAAATAACAAACCTAACTAGCTCCCTGCGGCTAATACTTGTAGGCGTTGACTATTCAGAAAACTACTATCACTGACTGAACTGAGATAATTACATAAAATCACAAAGTTCTGGAACAAGATTATGTAGCTTTCTTCTTTAAGAACATATTTTTATCTGCACGTATGGGCTCGAAATCAGTGAGAATAAAAGGACTTACAATGATGAATATTTCATTTTGTTAAAAGTGCTTACAAGGAAGAGCATTACATTTTTTGCTCTTTCCATCCTTAACCCCAAGAGAAGACACAATATGGGGGTCATTCTGTTCATTTTATTCTGAAGCTTGGCTGCATGTTAATTTCTATGAAAAGCCCCTGCTCTCTGGTGTTCCTTTTTCTCTGTGTATTCTCTCAGGCTTTGTAAATGCACTACTTTCCAGACTCCCTCTTCTGTAGACAAATTTGGGCGCTAACATTATTTGAAGTATTGTTCGAATCTCCTTTGTGTATTTCTTATGCTTTTTCTTTCAGTTCATAGATATCATATTTGATTGCCTGGTCATTTTCAGGAAAATTCACTCATTTGTCAGTTGGGGCTTGATATCATAGGAAAGAAGACAGTTGTTTTGGTTTGATGCATAAATGCTCACATTCTAAAGAATTTTAAAAATCAATTTATAATTCCAAAGTAGAAACGTGTATGGAGATTTTATGTAGAAATGATTCTAAGTGTAAAATTCAGTTTTCAATGAATGATAGGGTAGTTTCAATTTGTAATGACAGTATGAAATTAATCCTGATTGTCCAAACATCTATTAGTTTGCCTACATAAAAAAATGGCAGAACTGTGGCTAAGGTGTACTTCAAGGTTATTGTAGATTGCTTTCATCGTGTTCTCTGACTTGTTTGGTGAAAGGGCTCCCAGCCACCCTCTACCTGGTTCTTCCTCAGCTCTATTACTGTGAAGCCTTTATGTGATATCTGACCTGGGCTATCTATCCTGGGTGCATGCTTGGTGCATCAACCATATGAATAAAACATACATTATCTGTTCAGCATTTAAGTATTGGATCTCATTGTTCCTTTAACAATAGATATTACATGGAAAAAAAAGAAAAAACCAACTGCTAGTTAGAGTTATTTATAAATAAATCCCTGCCTTTATTTAATTTAAATTTTATTGTATTTATAGCAGCTTTTTCTTTTCATTTGTGTGTTGGAACATAAGGCTATTCTGTTCAGAAATCAAAGTACTAGTCAAGTTAGGTTAATATTTTAAAATAGTTTGCCTCTTAAAAAATTCTGAATCTTAGGTTCACTTTTGCCATAACTAAGTTTGTTTATTTCACATCTATATCTTGATTGTGACAAACTAATAATGTGCAAGCATTTACCTTATAATTTTCAAAGTGAGGAAACATATGGAAAATTTATGGCAGAAACAGGACCACTAGACTGAGTACGTTTTAAGGTGAAGCTCCTCTTGTATGCCCACATTTATGGGAGGGGACATAGGATATGTGTGACATGGGCCAGGGTTCCTGGTGTTTGATAAATAGCTATGTGTAAAGTATTGAAATTAGTTTTAAAATATATTATACATTCACCATAATTGAATTAAATACTTGGTAATTACAAATTACATTTCATTGCTTTTATAATAAGAAAGAATAAGATAGATTTTTTTTTTAAATAAAGAACAGTAAACATTTAATATTCATGTCTCAAGCTTAATCCTAATGGGTATTGATTTAGCAGCAAAGACTTTAATTTGATGAAAGCTTATGCCAAGTTGATGAAAATGCATATATTTTAATGACAGCCTCTGTTAGTTCCTGGTAATGGTCTGCAACTGGGAAGCCTGACTTCCCACTCTAAGCAACTGCTGTCCTGAGGCTGACTGTTTGGAGAGTGTCTGTGAACACTACAAGTGCTTTCCTGCTGTAGCTGCAGCCACTGATGCTGACGGAGCATGTCTATGAGCTCTTTGTGGCTTCCGATGAGCTTTCCTAGGCAGCACCTTTTTCTTACCGCCACCTCCATGTTTAAAGAGCAGTGAACAGGACTCTTCAACTGTATGCCTGGAAAGTGTGGTTGTGAGTACATCTCTTTCACTGAATGTTGCAGTATGAGAAGGATCAATGAAAGGACCTCCTTGGGAGTCTGAAAATTTATAATTGCAAAGGGAAGGTTGATAAGCCAGGTCCGAACAATACATATACTTTGCTTTTCCAGGTTATTATTTTTTTATGTCTTTTAGTAGCCAGGTTACCTTTCTTTGACCTAGTCTGTGTTTATCCCTTTTGTGATTATCTCTCTATCACCTTGTTGAGCAGTTTCAGGCTCCAATCCCATGGTGTTTTATGTGCAAAGACCTGCCAGGAGCATCACAGTGTTAAGTCTTTCTATAGCCACTTGTGTTTCTTAGATTTGGCATGGAGGCAAGGCTTCAAGAAGGGAATGAATTCAACAAAAGTACATGTTCAAATCAGCCTCCTTCTGATGGCTTTTCTTCAATAGCGTGACTCACAGAGAACCACTGGAAAATTGGAGACCTGGTTTGTTTAAAACCGAGTAAATCAGAACTTGTATTCATGTAACTTAGTCACCACCTCAGTTGTTGTAGACAAATGTCAAAAGCCTGTGAGTCATTGAGAGCTTCTGTACCCCGTTAGCTGTTTGAGACTCCTCTGATTTCCCTTTCTAAATGTTTTGCCACTTTCCTGTCCATTCTCCATCCACATGCCATGTGTTAATACGGATTTCATCCTTTTATCACAAATGATCTTTCCTGTCTTCCAGGTGACATTCTTTTAAAGAGCCTTCCAACATGCTGTGACCTTCATGCTTAAGAGAAACTTCCTTAGCCTTGCTTATATGTCTGTCATAGTTCTTCACAGTTGTCTTTTGGTTCCTGCATTACCAAATTGTTTATAGTTCCCTGAACTCATAGTTCTGTGTATGCCTCATGCAATTAGCTATATCCTTTGTTGGAAAATTTCCAAACTTTCCGAACTTTGCAGCTGTGAATGAGTTTTTTTTCTTTCTTCTAAGGCTCACATCCTTTATCACTTCTATAATATGCTTCCCACGGTTCTGCTAGGTCATGGTATTCAAATGGGGGCAGTGGGAGAAATTCCACTGATGCCCAACTTCACAGGCTTCTCATTCTACCTTTTTAGGTTAGCTCTGGGGACAGCCAAGTGTGTACATGAGTGGTGCACTACACCACAGCTGGGTCTCACCTCTCTTCCTTTGCATCTCACTCTGCTGCAATGACTCAAGTGTATGTGTGCATCTACAAGTGCATTAGAGTCAGACCTCACAGGGAAACCATGATAAGTGAGCGATGGGTGCCAGTATGGACTCTCCTCTTTAGTGTCTTACAAAGAAAACTCTAGGATAACCTTTATAAGGTTCTGTGTAGGGTCTTTTAAGCTGTATTTGGCCACAGTATTACTAATTCCATAAGAATTCATGGATATAAATTCTCTCCATCTCTTGTGTTTATTGGGACGTCTTTCTTTAAAGAAACTGCCTCCACACAGGCCCCTTCTCCAGGTTGAACTTGATTGGACCCAAACTGTAACAGAAAAGATACAAGAACATGGATTTATTCAAAGAAAACACTTCGTAGATGTTCAGAATTCCATATATACTCTTTCTAAAACTGAGCTCCTGGGGCACATATGTAAAAGAGTGCTTGGATCGACAAAAACTTTAAGGAATCAAAGCTGTTCCGTATTCTATAGGGGAACTAAATAACAGTAGAGTTTATTCAAGGCAGAATGGAATGGCTGGTACATTTGGAGGGAAGCCAGGGTACATTTGGAGGTGCCAGGTAGGTCATTTCAGTACTCAGGAGAGGAGGAGGACAGGAGGAGAAGGAATGTGAGGGAGAGGAAGGAAGGATGGACAGAGAGGGAGGAAGTTCGAGAGATGAAATCAAAGAAATTAATTTTTATATTTAAAAAATGGATGATGGTGGATGATAAAGGAAGTATACAATAGTTTCTTATGGACCAAAGTTTACTAAGAAAAGGCTCTAATATAGAGTTGAACAATAGTATTACGGGAAAGAGAGAGGTGCTTAAGAAAATAACATTATACACCCAAGTGTAAGTGTGAGCTTCTCAAGAGAGTCTCCTGATATAATAGTTTCATCTTAAAATGTCAATTTTGAATTATGCATAGTTTTTCATTTTTTCTTTTTTTGAGAGATGTGAGCAAAATCTGGAGAGCATTGGGGCTTTCAACTGTAGCATGACTCAGGCTAGGAGGGTCTGGAGAGGCTTTCTGTAGCAAGATGATTAAGGAACACACCTGTAACTGGTCAATAGAGAAGGGTTGCCAACTCCTAAATGAAACAGGCCTAGGGAACATTGGGGAAGTGGGAGCTGAAAGAGAGTAAGAGTCAGGGATCTGAAGATGTGGCTCGGTGGCTAAGATGTATTAGCTCTTCAGAGGGACCAGGGTTATGTTCCCAGGACTTACATTGAATAAATTTTTAGTCTGTGTAACTCCAGATCCAGGTGACATGACACCATCTTCTGACTTATTCATGTACCCATAGATAGGTGGCATACATGTACATAGATATAAAGAATAAAATAAGTCTTTAACACATGCAGTAGCTGGAGTGTGGGAAAAAGTCTTATGCAGTTCCATCTTCTGGAGGTGACATAATGAGCAGACTCATGAGCTCACAGCAGCATGGGTGACTGCAGGAGAGTGAGCCCATGAGCACTGCATCGTAGATGATGGCCTAACCCTCAGAAGGAGCCATTGCCAGTTAATGGTTGCTAAGAAGGCAAGTGCCATTTTCTTCAATGGTGGAGCCGTTGTCTGAGCTTCAGTAAATAATTCCCTACCCACATCCATACAAGCCCTTCTAGTTAAACTCTGTGTGAGAAAGGGTTTGAGAGGAGGAGAGAGACTGGCTGGGGAGGAGTTGGGTTTCGGAAGAAGTGGGAGGGGCAAGAGAGAATAACAGAAGGTGGATACGTTGAATTCAAAATTAAATTAAGTAAAAAAGAAGAAGAGGACAGAATGAAGTGTTACCTGTGGCAATGTGAGAGGAGTTGGGAGGAATCCTGCTAAGCAAAATGATCCAGACACAGAAAGACAAATAGAAACTATTCTCACTCAGTTTTAAAAGTCAAATGTGTTGATTTCATGGCAAGCAGTAGAGAAGTGGTCAGTAGATGTTGAAACACAGTCGGGTGAGAGGTTTAGGCAGGCTAGATAATGGGTAAAATGTTACAGCTACCGCAGAGGGATTGCTTGTGGTGTTCTTACAGCATAACGATGTATTTCCAAATCACCAGAACAAGCTAAAGTATCCCAACACATAGAGATGGTGTTCAAGGTGGAAAAGGGAATTGTCCTGATATTACCACTACTCATTGTATCATGTATAGAATTGTCATGTGCCCCAACAGTATGTGCCGATATGTTGTCAGTTACCAACTCAAACTCTTTGAAAGTTTTCAAGCCCTCCCACGTCCACACAATCAGATATGTGGTTAGATGAATGCCGATGTGCACAGGCATCAGACAGGAGCTGCCTGAATCCGGTATGTCAGGTTGGAGCTGGGCTGCATCCCTGAGTACAAGCCCCTTCCTCAGGATGTAGCACAACACCCATTGTCTCCTGCCCACGCTTGACCTGCTAGAAAATGGACCCAGTGATGCCAAATGTACTGGTGTACCAAGAAAAGACAGAAGTACAGTTTTATTTAAGTGTGAAATTAGCTGAGTTTTAAAGCATGGCCTAAGACATTAATTGCTCTCTATCCTTTATTTGACTCTTTTAACTTGCTGCTGCAGGCCACACGGAATATATTTGTAAGTCAAGTGACATAGACAGAACTCTTGTTTTATAGTCACTAGCAACATTGCAGGAGAGTATTGACCTCTAACCTCTCTGATCTCTGGCACATGGACAAGAGGACATCTTTCTCAAGCTTGTACTTTCAGAAGGTGTGCAAGGGAGAAGTTACATGCTTCTTCCTTAAAATGCTCCTCCTCAGAAAAATGGGCTTCTGGAAGCTTCTGTAGAGATTTCTCAAGAAAAAGCAGATAAAGATGGCCAACCATATTCCTTGATAGCTTGTGATTTCTCTCCCTCATACGATTTTTCTTGCCCCGCTCTTCTTGATGGGAAAGAAAATCAGTTCTTTGTTATCCTAGAGTAAGCTGAGAGATTTTTGTTAGAGAAAAATATTCTGAATCTTCCTTGAATTATAAGGAACTTTACAAAATGCCATGATTTTTAAAATGTGTTTAAAAAGTTCATTAAGAGTCATGTGAGAAGACCCTTGATACTTTTAATTTTGCTTAAAGACATACTCCACACACTACACTGAAGACAGACTAACTTCCAAAGGAAGCTAGAATTCTGATAGGTAGATATGGAACAACCACCAAAAAAAAAGTGCAATTCAGGTGTTTAAGATACAAAATTCTACCAGAAACATTGGTCACCATCAAAAAGTGACAAATGTTTAATTGTTTATTTTTGTAATGGTAAGTGATAGCTTGTAAATGTTCTTAGTTTTCTAACAAGTGGTGTGCAAGTGGACATGGAAAGCCGTTTCTACTCAGTCCGACAGGCTGTCCAGCCATGCATAGCCTCAAAGCAGCTGGGCCACCTGGGTTCCTTCTTACCTCCCACCTGCACTTGTCTTACAAAACAGCATGCTCTGCCTCTTATTGTCCTTTGTCTGCTAATCCCATACGTTCAGAATAACCATTATTGATATTGCTCTTATTAGCTCTGAGAACCTAATCATTGCCATTCTTGTTGGGTCACAACCAGCACAGCCTTAGAAGCCGGCATGATCTTCATTCTTAGTTTGCAGATGATAGGACTGGAGTCAAAAACAACCTTGTGAACAATCAGTGCAGAAGGATCAAAAGGAGCTGGAGATGGACCCAGCTGTCCGTCTGCAGCCACTCTGCGGGACTGCTTCCGAGCAAACATTCTCTGTTTAGTATTCCAAACAAGAATGCCAACAGCTTTGGTTTCTCAAACCGTGGCACAGCTAATATGAGACAATATGGTTTAGTTTTTTTATTTTCATGTCCCTTTCAAGCTTTTAAATGTGATTTTAATATCAAAGAAAAGATATTAAACTTCACTCAAGTGAATTATAGTGAGCACTAATTTACAAACTAAAAATTATCCGCTGCATGAATGAATAGATATGTGTGGTGTGCCTTTTGTGGAAAAAATAGCCATTAAAAAGACAAATAGTATAGGCCCAAATAAGTCCTAGTACATCGTTAAAACCTTAACTCAAACTCACCTTTCTTGTTTCTGCAAATCATTAGCATCGTGGCTCTTTGTAATGAATTTCTTTCCAGGTCACGCTTGGTACAAAGCTTTGCATGGCTTTTACCTTCTAAACCCTCTCATTTGGAATCTAATTTACAGTGTGCTTGCAAGAAAACAAAATTTAAGAACTCAAACTTAAAAGCCTTTAAACATTCAAATTCAGAATTTAAGCAGTTGGTTCCCCATCTTCCTTGGTCATAAAGCTGACTTGAATTCTTGTTGCTTCCAAATGGAGAGGCCAGGCCACTATTTTTACTTTAAAGCTGTTATGAATGAGGAGTTAGGGGCTTAATATTCCAGATAGAAATCTCTGTAAACTGTTCAACTTCTTGCAGTTATGGAAATCTGTATGCGTAGGTGGACAACCCGATCACTAGACTTCGAATGACCGAAGTTCATACCTCAGGTATAACACCAATGAACTCTGCCTTTGTTGGGCTCTTCGTTTGACATCCTGGGGTTGGCCTCCTAACATTTCTTGTAGCTTAGGGATCTTTTGATTCCTGGGATAGTGTAGTAGTCATTGTGACATTCATGAACAGCCTAGAAAATGCTCTAGAAGAATGCCAAAGATGCTGTTACCGTAAACTACAGTAGACAGCAATCGTGAATACCTATGACAGGACAACACTACAGAGGAGCATATCCTCTTTCTGTGGGTTTGCTTCTATTATGTTCTTTTTTTAAAGGGGTGGCTTTTTATTGTACTGAATGATATGATATTTTGTCTGCATGAATGTACCTGCACCACATGTATGCTGGTGCGTTGGAAGCCAGAAGTGCCAGATTCCCCGGAATCAACCTTACAGGCTGTTCTGAGCTGACATGTGGGTGCTGGTAACTAAACCTGGGTCTTCTGCAAGAGCAAGTGCCCTTAGCTGCTTAGCCATCTCTAGCCCTCTACTGAATTCCTATTGGGTTGTGAGCTATAGACTTGCTAAGAAGCTATTTTTAAAGAGAAATATATATTTGCATGCCTTCCCATTTTGTTAGATATTTAAATAGCACCATAATTATATTTCTGTTAACCATACTTATGTCTACTATAGCATCTGGAATAACATACCATTTCCCACAGTGTCTGCAGTAGTTGGTATAACACCATCTCAAAATCCTGGTTAATCAACCATCATAAATGTACTACTAAATTCAAAAAAGCAGAATATGGCTAAACACTAGACATACTCCTTTCTTTCTCAGATACTTGTGTGTGCATACATGTACACACAACACACACACACACACACACACACAGAGTGTAGAGGCACCTTTGGAAAATGAAGAAAGGGAGAGAAACATGAGATTTTAGTTACAATTGGAAAACCTTTTTTCATTCGTGTTCACAGTAAATATTCTTAGCAGACTGAGTCCCTTTACCATGCTGTGTTTCTGGGAAGACTCATTTAAGGGTTGATACCGAGAAAGATTTTTGAAACATGCACACCTATTTTAAATATGAACAGATATCCTTTTGGTCAACTTTTCAGATGAACTGTAGATCTTGTCTGCTGGGCTTGGGATCTGAGGACCTTTAAGAACAGATCGGACTTCAATCTGGTGCTATAGACAATCTTACTTCAGTTTCAGTATATTTTTACAATGAACAAAGAAAGTACTGATTCGAGGAGGAAGTTTGCTTGAGTTCAGAAAAACATGTAAATAAGTGCCAAGAAGTGCATACTAAATTTTAACAGAGCAGCCACTTCCCAGAATGTTCTCAGGACAAACCAATTTAAACAAAATTGTTTAGTAAGCACTATGATAATATCTGGGAAAGCACGAAAGCAAGGCAGAAGGTGATATCCAGATTCAGGGCACACTGACCAGATAGCTGTGTTCTGGCATCCAACAAGAACAAACGCGCCTTAGAAATTGAATGTACATGTTTGTCACAGGAAGCCTGAAATCCAGGGAACAAAGTGCACCTGAGGTACAAGACCCCCTGCCTCTTCTCTTCACTCATAGGTTCCCCAAGGCATGTGTGTGTGTGTGTATGTGCATGTGTGTCTGTGTGTGTATGTATATGTGTGTGTTTGTGTGCATGAGTGTGCATATGTATCTGTGTGTACGAGTGTGTATGTGCACGTGTGTGTGCGTATGTGTGTGTGTGCGTGCGTGTGTGTATGTACGTATGTGTGTGTATGTATGTGTGTGTGAGTGTGTGTGCGTGTGTGTGAGTATGTTTGTGTGTGTATTTATGTGTGTGTGTGTTGAGGGGGTTAGTGCGCACATGCCACAGAGCACATGTACAGGCCTGAGAGTCAGTCCACCTTTCATGTGTGTTCTGGGAATTGAACATGTGGCACAATTGCCTTTACCCACTGAGCCATCTTGCTGGCACATAAAAGGAATTTATGAGAAGAGTTAAAGGATGTTGTGGATGTGCCTACAAGTGGAGCTAATTGATCTAGATTGAGGAGACGAATCCTTAGAGTAAAGTTGGCAAAACTTCCACCGTGAAGGGGCATTTAGCAGACATCTGAAAAATAGGCAGCTGACAAACCAACAGAAGATTTGAGGAAGCTCTTCTAGGCAGATGGGATAGCTTATCTGAAGTTCTTAAGGGGAGAGAGGGAGAGAGAGAGGGAGAGACCTTTTGGAGAGACTAAAAGAAGAGAAGATTGGTACAGTTGTCATATAAGACCAGAAAGAGAAATAGAAAATGGAGCATGCTGTAGACTAGACTTTGAATGGACTGGATAGTTTCTTGTGAGGAGTGTGGCCTTATTTAAGGACACAGGGGTTTTATTTAAGGATTTTTAAAGTGGAGTGGGGGAAGAAAGCAGAGAACATAATCAAGGTTGTGTAATATTTGACTTAGAAAACAAATAAGATTCATATAAACTTGCAAAAATAGTATAAAGGGTGTTACGTGTCTTCACCCTGTTTCTCCCAGTGAGAGAATCTTACGCAATCTTAGTATAGTGTTGAAACCAATACATTTATGTTGCTGAGTGTCATTGTCTATGATGAAGATTTTGTATTTTGATTTATTTTAGTTTAAAAGTTCAAAACAATGTGTAGAAAGGACTGAAGCCATGGCTGGATGTATAAATTCACAGTATTGGTTGGAGATTAAGGAGCAAAGTCTAGTTGGTAGATGAATGATTGCTTGCTGACATAGCTAGAGGGACTAAAATGATGGCTCAGTTGGTAAATGGTTTGCCATGCAAGCATGAAGACTCAAGTTTGGGTTCCCAGCACTCACACAGAAAGATGGACATGATGATGGTGTGTGCCAGTAATTCTAGATCTAGGGAAGTGGAGACAGGAGGACCCTCGGAGCTCACTAGCTATTCAATCCTGCAGGATTTTTGAACTCCGAGTTCAATAAAAGACTCTGTCCAAAATTATAAAGTGGAGGATGACAGAGACGGACATCCAGTCAGCACACACATGTTTGTGCTATCTATCATCTATCTGTCTCTCACAGACACATGTGTATATGCACACAATACATCATACACACACAAATAAAATCTAGATAACTAGACGTATTTAGGGGTAGAAATGTCCCATATGTCTAAGTGATTACATACTCATGAGAGAGAAGAAATAAAGTCCAAGGGGACCTATCAGTTGCTGTAGTTAGCTGCTGGGCCAGTCAGTGGTGATGCTTCTAATTAAGAACTAGAAGAGAAGCAGGTTTTCTGGAAAACCAAGACATGCAGTCATTGTGATCACAGTGCACCTCAGATACCTGTTTAGAGGATGTTCTTACTGCCTGAAACCTAGAACGATGGCGTCTGGGGTTGGGGTGATTAAAGGTTTAGGTGTCCTTAAATGTATAGGGAATAGCTTTAATAAGATGTTTCAAGAAGAATGTGAAATGAAAAGAAAAGGATGTATAGAGTAGTTTGCCCAGAACTATGGAGATTAAACAGCCATGAAGGAAGTGACAGAGATAGAATCTGCCTGGTGAGGGGCAGAGGGAAGCAGAAGTGAGGGAGAAACAGAGTGGGAAAGGGAGAGAGATGGAAAAATAGGAGAGAGATGGAAATTGAGCAAATATGTGCTATGTTAGAGAGAGAGAGAGAGAGAGAGAGAGAGAGAGAGAGAGAGATATTGGGAGAATAAATATATAAATATCCTGGTTAACTCTGCTTCTTTCCTGTGACTCCATGTTCCATGTAGAGTTATGATTCAAAGGTTTCCTGTGTTTTTTTGCATGTGTTTTGTTACCTTTTTGTCATTAAAGCTCAGCATTTATATTAGTGTAAACTGAACTCATGATAAAGTGTCATGTTTTCTGTAACATTACTTTGCACCCTCCAGAATGTTGCTTTGTATTGGGAATACTTAGTTTTTGTTCTCAAGTTAGCACAAGACACAATAATCTGGGAAGGAAGAAACTCACCCTAGAAACTGCCTCCATCAGACTGGCCTATAGACAAGTCGGCGGATGTATTTTCTTGATGGATGATTGATGTGGGAAGGCCCAGCCCACTGTGGCTGTGGCTCCCTAGTAAGGTGGCCCTGGGTTATAAAAGAAAGAAATCTCAGTGAAGCAATCTGAGCAGCAAGCATAAGCAGTGATCCTCCATGTGTGTCAGGGCTGACAGTTGTCCAGGAGATTTCTTAGTTTGCTCCCTGGCATGAATAAAAAAGAAAAAGAAAAAGAAAAAGAACAACTAGGAAGAAATAAAAGAAAAATTTGATACATTCAGAATGTGAGAAACCTAAGGGTTGAAATCGGTTAAATGGATGCTGGCCGAGGATTTTATAGAGCTACCTGGTCTTCCTTTTTCCCCTAGTGTCCTGGCTAGACCATTAGGTCACTACAGCTTCCTGCAGTTTCTCCTCCAAGAGTCTTCTGGAAACAAGAAGCTGGGTCTGAAAACCCTGGCTCACCTTTCCCTGCCTGCCAGTGTTCCTCCAACCCTTCTCACATGGTCTCTACATCAGTTCCTGCCTCTAGGTCTGCTGGGAATTTCTGTTCTGCTTCTCTTCATGGTGGAAGGCAACCCATAAGTAAAATAAACCCTCTCCTCCTCACGTTGCTTTTGGTCATGGTTTTTCACATCAAAAGAAAGCAAACTGGGACAAATACGCCATATTTTATTCCTTCTCTCCTCTTAAAGGTGATGAGAAACTTGGAAACTGTGTGTGTCAAGGCAGAAGAGTAATGGACTATATGCACAAGTTGAATAAAACCAAAAATATCTTAACACATGATCTTATAATGAAAAGATATTTCTCATGTCATAACTACATGGTAGTGCATATACCAGTATATGGGCCACAATTCAGGATAACTGAAACAAAAATATTTGGAATTTTTATGGGATATCTATATTTTTAGAAATTGCCGCATGATAGCATGTATGGAGAATGTTCACAACATATAAATACTCTAATCTTAGAAGCGATGAAAGTGTTTCATAGAATCTCTTAGGGAAAAAATATCATCAACTGGAGACCTTTAAAATATTAACATATGAATGAATGCTAAATAATTTTTCCTGGATGAAATGATGGAGAAGGTTTAAAAAAAAAACCCATAAAGTTTCATTTGACTCACTGAATTTTTGGCCAGAGAAACTCCAGAGACCTTTGAACAGTACAGGTTCTTGGCATTCCTACTGATTTCCCATCATAGATAGATGATCAACCCTAATACTGACATACAACTTGATGCAAGATACAGCAGGAACTGAGCTGGAAACTTCCTCTTCCAGGCTAGCTACCAAAGTGTTGGAAGGTGTTTATGCAGACTGCTGCAGGAGAAAAGGCATCCATTAAATTGAGAAGACATCAAGGGGAATGCAGGTTTGAGTTACTAGGATAGCAGTGTGGTTTATGGTATTTTTGCTATGTCAAGCTGTGTGGCAAACGGGGATTGACAAATTCAAATGACCTGTCTAGACCAACTGACACTACAACTCTGGTGTAGGAGGTGACAGAAAGCATACTGCAGACTTAAGGAATGATGCAAGAGAAGGTTGCTGTTGGAGAAAGAAACACATCTTGTAGACACCACACAAAATAAGCATGAATTGAAACTCACTTTGGGAACTTTTGTCAGTTTCGAGGTAGCAATGTTGATGGCTCCTACAGTCTATCGAGGAAGTTGGTGATTGAATGGGGTAAGTGGACTAGATTTAGTATAATTAGAAAGTGGGTATGCAGCTCCACAGTCATAACCCATAATTCCAAATGAGCCTGACCTGAGGATGACGAATCAAGCAGTAAAAAAGATAATATGTTTTCAAAATATGGATTGGTTTTTGTTTTTTGAGATAAGGTTTCTCTCAAAATATGGAATTTTTAATAAAAAAATTATACAATGTTTTCCCCTAGGTCTTCCTTACTCTACTCAACCAACTTCCTGTTCACTTCCCCTGTCTTCATCTCTCAAACAAAAAAATCAAAAAATGAAAGTCAAAACAAACAAAAATCAATAAAACAAAATAAAATAAAAAAAGTAACATAACAATCCAAAAGCATACACACATACGCGCGCGCATGGATGTGTGCGCGCGTGCGCGCACACACACACACACACACACACACACACACACACACAGAGTTCATTTTGTGTTGGCCAATAAATCCCGGGCACGGTATCTGTCTTAGATTGTCTTCCCTTTTAGAAAGTATCAGTTGTAACCAGCTTCTTGGTTAGGGGTGGGCGCATGTATCCACTTTCCCTTTTCTGTGCTTAGATTTTGTCTGGTTCGAATGTATGCCGATCTTGTGTATGCTATCACAGTCTTTGTGGGTTCCTGTGTGCATAAGCTCTGTAGTGTCTTGGAGACACTATTTCCTTGAGGTCATTCATCTCCTCTGGCTGTTATGATCTTTCTACCTCCTCTTCTGCACAGATCCCTGAAGGATTTAATAAAGGCATCACATTTAGACCTGAGTGCTTCAAAGTTTCTCTCTGCATATTTTCCAGTTGTGGATCTTTGTATTAATTCACATCTATTGCAAAAAGCATCTCTGATGAGCTTTGAGTAATGCACTTATCTATGGGTATAGTAATATGTCATTAAGAGTTGTTTTATTGCAATATTCTCAATAATATTATTAATAATATTATTAATAATATTATTAATAATAAGGCCTATGACCAGCTATTCTCAGGTTATTGGTCACTTTAACAGTGTCAAGTGTGGGTTCTATCTCATGCAGTATGTCTTAAATTCAGTCAAAAAGAGGCTGCTTGATCTGATAGCATTTGTACCACTATTGCCCTGTTTGTCTTGTAGGTAGGTCACAATTGTCAGTTGCAGGATTTGAACTGAGTAATATCGAAGAAGTAGTATTGAAACAAAAAGTGATTACTTCTCTCCTCTCTTAGCATGTAGAGTGCCTTCTAGGAGCATGAACACTAATAGAGGCAAAACTCATAGTTGGGCACTAGCTCAATGCTTCATATTTGATGACATAAGAAAGAAGTTCTTCAGCAATACAATTTTACTGTCAGATTGTGGAAGGTAACCAATAGCTTCATCAACAGATTGTGATGTTGGGGTGTTCCTGAGACCCTTTTTAGCTAATGACTCAACAAGATTTAACCCATTACTGACACTGGGGGTTTAATTAATGACATGTCTATTTGAGGCATTGCATTTCCCATTATATGGTGACTGCATTTACATTTCTTACATGTATGTACATGTTTTAGGAAGCTTCTGCTCTTCCTTCCTCCTCTTCATTTAATCCTTCTGTTCTAGTTTCTCCACCACACTATATTCTATTTTCCTTTCCTTGGAAGGTGTGCCTCTCTCCTAACCCTTGCCCCGTTCCCTTACTAGCTACCTAACCTCTGTGTTTATTTGGATTTAAACCCACGTACCAAAAGTGTAATCCACATATAAGAGAAAGCACAATATTTGTCTTTTGTGGTGTGGATTGTTAAAATTATTTATCTTTCACTTAGACATTTTCTTGCACACCATGCTTTCAAAAGAAGTAGTGAAAGAGTTGACTTTCTAATGGCTGATGTCCTCAGAACATAAGGAATAAAGAAGCTCGATGAGAACTTGGGGAGCTAGAGTCCAAAATGAAAGGTGACATTCATTTTCTCATGTGCAAAGCTTCTCAGTACTGACATTTAGAACTCTGAAATATTATATTCGGCATAGAACTCTTAATGATCCCCATGGCACAGTCATTCCTCTGAATAGTGTCATTTACAACACAATTCTCAGCTTAGGAAATAAATGGAGGGGTGGGTAATGAGGCTTATATGGTTCAGAGTGAGTCAAAGTATGATTAATATTGAGTCACTTTGATGTTCTCTATTGCCTGCCTTTCTGCCTGATGCTTCCCCCCCCCCTTTATCTGCAATAAGTTGGCATGAAAACCAAATCTGTTAAGCCAGTTTCTTGCATGGATTATTCTGTCAGGCTGCTAACAAGTCTATTTCCTCAACATTACGGGAGACTTCTCACTGCCAAGATGGTGGTCTCATTTTGATTTAATTCTGCTTGATTGCCATCTTACTCTGATAAACGAGTAAAGCAGGCTATTTAGGCACTACCATTACCCACTAGATGTTACAGCTTTTCCTATATATCTGTTTAGTTGTGTGTATGTCTGTATGTCTGTGTGTGCATGCAAAACATGAGGAAGATGGTCTTTCTTTTTGAGTAATTCTGTTCCCAGTAAAATTTCAGTTGCTCTGAAACTTGTATACTTAAAGGAATCTAAGGAATAAACCCACAAGGATAAGCCTGGGGAAAGCCGTGTTAATTATTGCTAGACTAAAAAGACAGAGCTCATCTGTAATGAATGATTGATGTCAGAGCTAGCCAGGCCAATGATATAAAGTTGTTCATATTAAAAATCATGGCTGTGGGAGCTGGAGAGGTGACTCAGTCGTTAAAAGCCTGGACTGTTCTTTCAGAGGACTTGAGCTAGGATATCATAACCCATGTCAGGTGGCTCACAACCAACTGAAACTCCAACTCCAGGGACATTTGATACCTCTGGCCTTTGAAGCATACTGCATTCATATAGTACCCTTCCTACACATAGTTAAAAATATTAAAAATAAGTATTTAAGATTGTGGCTCTGGTGGGAATCAAAAGAAAAGTCAAGCACTGTATGTCTTTGAAATCTGTCTTTTCGGACATGTATTGCCCTAGGCCCATTTCCATATTTGCTTTTATAATCTTATGTAGTTTAGATTTCTGTCTTCTTTCCCTTGACCCCACTTCTGGGTTAATTTGATCCCTGGGAACCTGTTACTTCTTCAGGCCTAAGCCATCTTGGGAAACAGAACCAATGCATCTATGTTCACTCCAACTGAATATTTAGGATACTTTCCTTTCTCTCATCTTCACATCCATCCTGCCAGTTCTATAGTGTTTGCTTGAAAAATGATGGTTTGAAGATGCTCACATCTCCCCTATCACCCTTCTAGTATAGACCACCAGCTTAACTGTGGGGGGCATATCCCTACATGGGGGAATGTAACTGAATTTACAGGGCTTGAAAAAATTAAACAATAGAAAAAAGTCAATAAATGGACAGTGATCAAATTTAATTCAAATTCTTAATGGCAGTGAGATGTTTCTGGCAGCACTCAGCCATGTTGCTTCATTTGACTTCACTGGAGCCTTGGTTCCGATCTCTCAAATATATACTCTGCACTGCAAAATCCCTTGTGCTCTGCAAATCCAAGTAAGGCTGCTGGAGATGCTCCAGATTGCATTTGAGGAAAGATAAGGTGTGAATTGTAGAACCTTCTTAGTGTACGAGTTTCTCTGTGCTTGTAGCAAGATAATAATCTAATTACGGAAAACCAAGACTTTTAGTATTTTCTGGTTATCACTCCTCAGCAAGATATTACATTAGTGTTTCCTTAGATAATATGTTCTGCTGGTTATATTATGGCTTTGCACAAACAAGAATCAATTTGGAAGAAGAAAAGAAGAACTCTCAATTGATGAATCCATCAGATTGGCGAGGGGAGCATTTCTGGGGGGACATTTTTATGATTAATGATTGATGTCAGAAGGTCCAGCCCACTATGAATGGTACCCTCTCTGAGGATGACAGCCTGGATTATAAGAGAAAGCTGAAAAAGCCACAGAAAGAAACCATATGAACAGCAATCTGCCATAGTTCCTGCTTGAGTTCCTATCCTGACTTCCTACAGTGATGGCCCATACCTCTAAGACAAGTCCCTTCTTCTCCAACTTGATTTTGGTTAGTTTTATCACAGCCACAGAGAAATGAACTGGAACTTATGTTATTAAGATGTTTAACTTTAAAAATCAGTGCTCAAGTTGCTGATCTGAGCTTCAATGCAACTTGTTAAATGAGTTTGGCTTAATATTAGAATGTTATTTCCAACTGTTTTGGAAATGACCTTAAACTTCCTTCTGCCATCTTGTACTGTGTGTTTACATGAAATGGCATTCTCAGCAGTTATAAAATTAAAATCAAAATATTGATGGGATCTGAAAAATATAAGATGCTCTCAATCCCAGTGTCAAATATTCAGCCAAGATTTCTTTCTTTATGTAAAAATAAACAAGCATTCTATCTCATTAATGTGGAAATTTGCTTCTGTCTTTAAGAAATGCTTGAATTGTTTTAAAATAATCCATTTTTGCTTTATTTCAGTAAAGTTTTGATTTATATATCTATTATTTGTCTCCATAGTTTACATGCTATTATGTATACCTAGAGTTGTGTAAAAAATTCTTGGCTAAAGAGGAAGTACTAGGGAAAAGTTTAAGATCTAGGTCCCCATTCTATTTGCAGTGTCCTCTCTTAGCCTTCCTCTCCTTCTCCTTTCACAGGAAGTTGTCCTAGTTTATTAACTGGAATCCAAGCGATCTTTTCAAAACAGAATTTACAGCACATTGCTTACTATCTTTGTTCGTTCTCATAGATGCACATTCTTCAAGAGTTTCCAAAGAGCTTGCAAGTCCCCATGTCAACCAGATTCTTCTTCAGCTGCAGATTCTTCCACAGCTATCCCTGTTGTCTTGCCCAAAAGGTTCTGCCTCCAACACGAAGGCCTTTTTTGAAACCATAATCTTGACCCAGAAATAATCAGCATTTGGTGTATGTACATTTTTTAGAACTTCTACAGCATGACTTTTCTTAGCCTTAAACTTCTACCTAAATTTTTTATTTTCAGACTGATCTTTATTTCAGACCTGAAATATACCTCCTTCTAATCTTTCCCATGCTCCCTCATTTTTAAGTTTCCAGACAGGTTCTCTCCTCAACTTGTATCTTTAGTGTTAACCTTGTATTATCTTCCTTCAGTACTGTCTTTTTGGCCCCAAGAAAGCAGGGTCTCCTTCCACTTATTCCTGTGCATATGGTGCCTAGTACTGTGTCATAGATGAGGCATCCAAGGAGTACTTTACTGATTAAATGAATGGATGATGAGCAGAAGGCTCTGACTGAGCAGATCACTAAGTGATCAGTAAGTAAGAGCATATTGCTTACTATCTTTGTTTTGTTCTCATAGATTCACATGTGTAAGATTCACTGATAACTGGGGTAGCATTTCCTAATAAAGAGGTTGTGGGATGAAAATCTAAAGTTGTACATGATGCTTTTTCTCTAACTACTAAGACTGATTGGCTTCTACACGGAGCTTTTATGTGTGGGGAGGTGGAGTGGGGTGGGAGGATAAAGTTTAATCATGTAGGTACTAAAACTCCTGATAGGTTATCCAACTCCAAGTGATCAACCCTAAACACATATACCCAAGAGTGACATAATGTGGACTTAGTGTCCACTTAGGATATGTGTGTGTACGTTCTACAGTTATAGAAAGAAGAAGAGGTCATAAATTGGAGAGGAAGTGGTAGGAGACATGGAGGAATTGATAGGGGAAGGAGGAATGGAGATGGTGTAAGTAAAATATCAGCACAAAGAACGGAAAATGTTAAATTATAGAAGCACTCAAAATGCTTTCTCCTACACATTATTCCCACTTAGATCTGGACTAACCACAAGGGAATTATGGGGGTTTCCATGGGTTCCCCACCCCATTCATATCCCTTCATCCTGTCCCTAGTCCCCTCATTCTAGAAGGTGACAACAAAGTAGTTGTACAGAGTGCCATCTAGTAATTCCTGCATCTTTGCTTTCTTTTAATTGACAAATATTAATTGTGTGGTATACAAAGTGACATGGCAATATACAAACAGACTAAGAAATAATGGTTACATAAGAACAATCAGCATATAAATCCCTCAAATAGTTACCATTGCTTCACTGTGAGAACATTAAAATACCCTTTTAACTGTTTTGAAATAAACACTCTACTGACTTCACTGCATAATAATCTTCCAGAATTATGAGCAGACTTTATTTACAAAAAATGCATTTTTATTGGTAGTGATCTTAGTTCAGTCTTTAAATCACTTTGTAGGAGATTGTGGCTGTATTTTAAACCTGTCAGTCAGACTTCCTGCAGGTACCTGCAGTGGCTGATTTTTAAGCCTAGAAGTGCTGTATTGAAAAGATCATAAATATTAACTATTTGCTCCTGAAAGGGGCAAACCTTCAGAGGACAGCATGCTACGTGATATACAGGTAGTAAATGAAAGATATGAAATCACATTTATTCATTTTCCCATTTCTCTGCCTTTCTAACCCTCTCTGTCATGGTCAGTGAAAACTTAAGGTAGTTAATTCAGATTAGAGTGTCTAAACCATTACAAAGAGACATTTATCCAGTATTATAAAATCAACATATTAGGTTCTACTATTATATACTTATATGCAAGGTATTCAATATTTTTTATATCTAGGTTCCTGAAATAAAACCATGTGAGAGGTCATTAATTAAATGAGTCAAAAATGATGACTTTTATTATTTTTGTTAGATTTTTTATCTCATAGATACAATGGAAACTTCTGTTTGTTTGCATGCATTTTTGTGGAGAAAACTGAGAGCCTCCTATCAGAGGGCAAGTGCTCTACCACTGAGCTGTTCTCCCACCTCCCTGGAGTTTGCCTTTTCTGTTGAATTCAATACAAACATCCATCTTAATTGATGGTTACCCTTCCATAGAACTTATCAATCTTCCATATCTGTATACAGAGGCCATCTGGATGAGGCGGTGTAGAAGAGGAAGAGAGAGGGGGGAGGAAATGTAAGCCTATTAGAATGAGTTGAGCTCTATTATTAAGCTCAGGAGGTGTTGCCCATAGAAGAGATGGTTCTCTCTGAATGAACCAAAATGAATGATTAAATTATTTTTTATTTATTTTATTTATATACATACGAGTGCATGTGCATGTGTGTGCTATATGATTGTGTAGATCAGAAATCAGCATTAGGTATCTTTACAGCTCTCTCTTAACTTGGAGATAGAGTCTCTCACTGATCTTAGAGCTCCCTGATTCATCAAAACTGACTGGCTAGTTGAACAAACCCTGGGGCTCCTCCTGTGTTTGCTCCTCCAGCACTGACATGACTGACATATGCCATCTACCTGGCTCTTTATGTGAGTACTAGGGATCTACACTCCAATCTTCATGCTTGAGCAGCTACCTCCTCATCTCCATGGTATATGGCATTATTCCTGGGGAGATATGAACACTTCTACTTACCCTAGATAGGTGAATTATGACAGATTAGGATGGAAACCCACCAGAGTCCAACTACGTGAAATTGTAAGTTTTATTGGGGGAATGTATAAGAATATGTGTGAGAGATATTTTAATGGACCAGAAATGACTCAAAGACAAGGTGTCATCAAAATCCCAGTCCAGCCTGGGAACCAGCTCACGAAAGGGGAACCCTGGAGAGCACTGCCCGACCACTGGGCAGCTCAACAGGTAGAACAATGTCTTTTTCTAGGTAGTTCAGTTTGTCTGAGCATCTTTCAGCAGCTTGGCCAGTCTGTGTGTTTTCTAGGGAGCTTTTGTTGTCTCTGTTTCTTCCAGGCATGTTCTGATCTGAGCCACTTTTAGTCAGCTTAGCTTGTCAGAATGTTTCTTAGAAGTCCTTACTATGTATATATGCTTGGGAGTAAGGGGTCTAGTATTTGGTCAGTTTTAGAAACTTCCTGATGTGTTTAAGTTGTTTACATTCCGTGCTTAAGAAATTTCTCTGAAGGGTAGAATGTATTACCAGCCCCTCCCCTACTTGGAAGATCCCATGTCTTAAAGAGCTCCCTTTGAGGATGGAGGGTTTTATCTGGGAAGAAATAGCCACATGAGACTTTGTAAGCCTCAGAATTATTGTCAAGTGAGAATATTTTTCCGGTCTTACTGTAGTAGTGAATTTATTGTCCTTTTTCATGTGAATTTGAACATTAAAAGGTGAAAGCTCATGAAAGAGAGGCATAGATAGACACAGTGAATGAAGCTTTATAAATGTGCACATGAAAATGCAAAGGTTTGACTTTTAGGTTGGTAGTCAACGTGATCTTGAACATGAGCTCCCCAGGACTCATGCCTCTTGATGCCTATATTTCCTTACATGCCAAACAAGCATAACAACCATATCTGTTCCACCTCCTGCTCAGGTTAGGGTATTACAGAATGAAAGGTTCTGTGTAGGGATGTTTACAAAGCATGAAATGGTCTTTTCTGATGAAAGAGAATATTATCCAAACACAACTGTTACTTTTGCGGTTTTCTTAGCATAATATTTACTGTCAGATTTTATAATTAGGATAATTGTTTGAAAGTGGAAAATAAAATTTAGTTTCAGAATAGGAAGTAGAAGCATTTAGGAAAAGTGTGGTTTCAGAAGTCAAACAGATTAATCTTTAAATTCTGACTCTGCTCATCACTTATTAAGTGAGCATCATCGAACATTTTGAAAACGGCTCTGAATTCCACTGTAATGAACTCAGAGAATCGAGGCATAAATGAGGCAAAGGGTTTTGCATATTGCAGAACACAAAGTAACTATTTAATATGAATTAAATATCAATAGTTGTCCAGCTACTGCCGCCGTGATGATGATTCGGGTTGTCAGTTTGGCGCTAAGTTTTTCCACTTAGTTTTAGAAGCGGAGAACACACAGAGCTTTGACAAGTAGGACTAAAAATTAACTTTTTAGTTCTCTTTTCAAGTTCTCTTCAGGAAGATTCAGACTCCCTCCTGTATTAAAGCATGATATAGGAAAGTGTTTGGAGAGAAAACAACTGGGCTTATCAGATTTCTGTTGTTGCTTCCTGAGACATGTCAGAGCGTATAACAGAGTCTAAGTTGGCTTCAGTGTCCTGAAATGAGATGACTTGGGTGCATTAACCAAATCATCATTCTCAGACAAGGGAAAATCTATACTCGGGGTTTTGAGGCCGGCGGTCAGGGCTTGTAGAAGGGCATATTATTTTTGTGCTGTTGAATGCAAGTATATTTAAAGGGTATGATAATTATCCCAGAGACTATGTTTAAGAAACATTATAATTATTTTAAAATGATTCATTTACTTGCTGATTATAGAAATCAAGGCTTTACAACAATCAAAATGACAACATAGCATGAGGAAGGCATGAAGTTCTAGGGATGGGCATCATGATATCCAACTATGTCCTGAAGTTGGGGTTGCCCAAGATGGTGACTAACTTAATGAGTATTCATAATTTAATAATGTTGACCTTCATGGAAGCAAGTGGTTTCTAAGAGGCCAGTTATTTAGCTCATTGAAAGGTTCAAAAATGCAGTGTGATGCTTAATTGCAACCAGGCATATAAACTTAGGCCTCAGAGCATGCTTTCTATTCAATCACTGCCCAGTTTTGATTTGTGGACATCTGGACATCAGTGTCAGAGTTATTTCTTAATAGATGAAACTACATCATCCTTATATTCTGCAGTGCAACAAGTATGGTCTTACTTGTTCTCAAGTAAAGCACTTTATAGCACTTCTATGAAACCTAACAGTCACACTTCTCTGATATCAAAGAGGGAGCTTAGAGAATAAGAGTCTGTTCTGGACTCTTTTAGAGACTGATGTGTTTCACAATAGGGTCAGTTCTGTGAATGACTGGCTATGTGTGTTCATATCTGCACAGGTGAATGATGTGAATAGTTGAATGGAGAGCTTTAATGTTGACTCTTATAGAAATTGATGAACACCTACAAAAATGCTAATTAATCTTTCATTAATATAAGCCTCTCTTGTCTGTCAGTAGCTAACCTGCGATTTCAAGAGCTGTTTGGCTTTGTTCATGATAATGAGCAAGAACCTGATGTAAAAGAAAGAATGCTTATGTTCTCATATAAGTGACATTGTAGCAAATCCATCTGTGCACTAACCAGTTTTCCCTATTATCATCTACGACTTCTAGAATCAATTTACTGTGATTTCATAATTTATGTCACTGGAACTAAATTTTCTGTTTTAGAGCTTGAAAAATTTTAGAAAAAAATTCAGCATGTATATACCAAAATGATTAATGTCATTAGTTACCTATGAAGAACGTTGATGTCATAAGTTTCAGCCTGTCATGCCAATGTTTTTAGTAAATGCTCATTATGTCTGTGAAGGATATATAATTCTTCATGCACATTCTTGCTGTAAGATTGGAAAAGTACTAACTGAGTTGGTAGATATGAGCATCCAGACTTAAATTCAGTATAGACAGGTTTTTAATTTTGAAGAAAGGCCAAAGTTGGTCAATATGATTAGCTAATTAAAGTTCACTTTTAAAAACTGTCAGCGGCTCATATTAGTTCTTTGTTACCTTTAACCTGTTGAGTTGACTCAGGAAGACTGCTAACAGAGGGAAGATATATTCTAAGCAAGTTCTTATCTGAGTAGCAGCCAGATAACTATTTCAAAAGGTCTTATTTAGTTATTCTCTGATCTGTGATTGATCAAATATTTCATAGCTGCTAGGTGGAGTTATCTTTCTTAAGTGCCTCTGAGAATTGGGACTGTCACGATGGATTACATCTTGGTGAAAGGGCTGCGGAGCATCAACAGGCATAGGACTTGCATACCCCATACTCTAGGCTGTGACAACCTTCATTTGTGTCTATTGTGTCTCCTGATACCTGAGCCCAGATCTGACCATTGAGAACTAAAGGGATTGATTTATTATTTCATTTAAATGGTTGATTATAGAAGTTTTGTCTTCAGTTATTAGATTGTGTTGGCTGGTTCCCATGCTTAGAGAGAACTTAATGGCTATGACTATTTCAGTGCCTGGAAGTTCTCTCTACACTGAAGAATTAGATATAATTCATACTGTGCTGGGGAAGGCTACATATGGCATCATTATCATTGCCTTGGGTTTAATTGAGGGACTGTGTCCTACAAACAATTGTGAAGATTTCAGGCCTCTGGAGATCAATCTTAAAAGCACAGGGAACACTTTATTTTGTTCCTGGCATATGGGAATTGTCTGAGAGTCCTTGATTCAAGATCAAAATAAATGCAGCTTTTTAAGACAGTCATTCCCTAGTGAATCGATTAAAATCTCTCCTGAGTCCAAGAAAAAGTTTTGGTTTTAGTATCCATTGATTGATAAAAATACATGATGAACCCTCCCTCAAGAACTCAGTAATCTTTTGACCTAAATACTTATTTTTCATGCCCAATATGTATGGAACACACCCCCTATTGTAAATCTTCACTGGATTTCTATGATTTGGGGAATAAAATTTAACTTTTTTATGGCCTCCCAATTGCTCTAAAGCAGTAGTTCTACACTTGGGGGAGGGGGGAATGTCAATGACCCTTCCACAGAATCCATATATGACCATCGGAAATATCAGATATTTATATTACAATTTACAAGAATAGCAAAATTACAGTTATAAAGTGGCAACAAATAAGTTTCTGGTTGGGGGTCACCACAATATAAGGAACTAGTAAAGGGTCACAGCATTAGGAAGGTTGAGAACCACTGCTCTAAGGACTGGCCTCTACCTTCCTCAAGGATCTTTGTTCACATCCTTTTCTCTTGACCACTTAGAGCTTCAGTCAGGTGTGTCTCTGGTTTGACATTGAACAAATTACAGTTATCCCAAACTGTGTAGTTTCCACCTATTTCTTCTTCCCAATCTGATTAGATAGTTGTTCTCCACAGTTTCTGCAATGGAAGAGATAGTGATTACTCATCATTACATGTAGTTCTCAGCAAAGCAAGGTCTTTGGGGCCAATCACAGAGTGTCTCATTCCTCATCCTTGAATCAACTCAACAGACAACCCTTAGGTATTGATGTTTGGCTATATAGTGTCCACAATATAAAAATTCTCTTATTAGGACAAGCAAAAATTAGTGAGGTTATGTTTAACAGTAGATAATGTTGGATCCCTGGTTTGAGAAAATTGCTGTATATTTTCTTACACTCATTCTAGAATTGTCTAATTTTACCTGCTTTTCAGAAGCTTTCTCTTTATTAAAGAAATAGGAAAATTGACATTTCAATTCACTTGTCTAAAATTTAGAGTTAAAAAAACTATCGCTCATTCTAACATACACCTATTCAAAGATATTGTGCCACTGATGAGATTTTTTTTAAGACAAGATTATCTCTTTAGGTTGAAATTCATAAGCCCCTTTTAATTCTTGGAATATCTGGGAATAACTCACAGCTCATGAAAAATCTATTTGTTAATTTTGGACTAAGCAGGTTGTCTTTCTCTTAATTTGAAGTTGCCCATGGGGTGAATATTTACACCATACATATCAACACTGCTAAACCCCAGGGCTGTCCAAACCTACAGTGATTCAGGATGCTCTACTCTGTTCTGTATTACTAATACTTCAGAGGTTGACAGCTGGATGCTTATAAAACACTAGATGTTGGTCCAAAGGAAGCTAGTTAAGGTTATGCTGTTTCAATTAAAAGTTACAAATTTGGAATATTAAAGACAAAGAATTTTATAAGATAAGAAGAATGGGAAAGTCAAGATATTTGTGTATACTTCTGATGCCTCTCAGGCTAGGCCATGCCACTGAATTCTTGAAAAACATGAGCACATACACTCTGGGTTAGGATAGACAGCTAGCTAAGATCTACCAGTCGTAATGTCACTTTTCTCCAGCCCCTTAGCTGTGTTATCAGCTCAGTTGACTTCTTGTGCAACTCTTGTCTTAGTGATAGTGTCTTCAGAGGAACAGACACAGTCTAAGAAGGGTTAGTTGCAGGTCCTGATTGATTATAGGCTTCAATATTGGGGCTGGAAAGGGTAATGAAGATCAGCTTGAGGGTCCTTGTTCCTATGGGAAAGGCCTAAAATGTCAGTTAAAAGGAGGCATTGGGATTTGTGTGTTACTTCCTGACAAGATCAACTTTGAATTCTGTCTTAGGGTTGGTATTGCTGCAAAGAAACACTATGACCAAGGCAACTTGGGGAGGAAATGGTTTATTTGGCTTACACTTCCATATCACAGTTCATCACCAAGGAAAGTCAGGACAGAAACTCAAGCAGGGTAGGAATCTGGATGCAAGAGCTGATGCAGAGACCATGGAAAAGTATTGCTTACTCCCCATGACTTGCTCAGTCTGCTCTCTTATAGAACTCAGGGCCACCAGCCCAGGGGTGGCCAAACCCAAATCAATCACCAAGAAAATGTTATACCACTTTCCTATAACCAGATTTTATGGAGGCATTTTCTCAATTGAGGCTCCTTCTTCAGTGACTCTAGCTTGTGACAAATTGACATAAAACTAGCCAGAACAAACTAGATCACACAAAGGCTTACAGTTTCCATCTTGCTGTGATGTCAGAGATACATTATTTGTGATATTTTATTGACAAAGTGTGTCACTTGATCAAATCTGTATAGAGTGATAAATGATAGATTATAGTTCTTCTATCGATCAGTATTTTACTTAGTGTATGTATGTATGTATGTATGTATGTATGTATGTATGCATGCATGTATTTCTGCAGCACTGGAGAATAAAGCCAAACTTTCATGAATGCTATCAATCTAACTTTGAAGTTCATCTAAAACCTAGTAAATTTGCTTTAAGCTCATGCTGGTGCACATATGAAGTGTAGGGTGCCTTATATGTGCTTCAGAGACCTGAGATTAAATGATCTCCATAGAAAATTAAATTTGAGAAGTGTGTGCCCCTGGGATGCTCTGGCACCCTGCAGTAAATGCTTGGGAAATTTGTATGGTTGCTTGGAAGGGTCTTAGCATTTGCTTTCCCATTTCTGTATTCACAATACGGGTCAGTGGCACTCTTTGTGAGGCAATGACTTTCTCACATCATCTTTTAATGGAGTGAATTATTTTCTCTGGAGAGGGCTTTACTTCTAATCTTTCTATGCAATTAAAACTTAGATCTTTATAGAACACTATTAGTATTTTCTGAAGAATAGGATCCTATCCAAAAAAGTTGAGATTTGGGGTTGATAAATATAGTTTCTGTTACATCAGAAACTATGAACCCAATGGACAGCCTTGTTTCTTGGCCTAAATAAAATAGGAAAAAAAACCCTTAGTAAATAAAAATATGATAGGATTTGATAAAATGATTTTTTAAGGCAAAACTCTGGTATTTGGGGAAATGCTTATAAATTAAAACATATGGGAGTCAATAGGAAGGTGCCTCTAGCCTTTGTGAGGTTAGGGTGAGCTTCATGCAAGCTTCATGAAGAAAACATTTGCATCTTGTTTTACACTCTGAAAAGAAACAATGCAACTTTTGGTCCGAAAACAAAGTTTTTGGCACACGAGAATTTAAAAATAAGTCAGAGCATCAGAAATCATGCAGCCATAGAACACTCCGCCCTCAGGAAGAAAAGACTTTAAAAATAAAGACATCCTGAGATCTTAATAATGTTCCAGCTATCAGCATTGCTTCCTGAAGTGAAATCTCCTGTCATTAGTGCTCACAGGGTGTCAAGCATATAAAAGCCAACCTCCTGAAGAGCCATTTCCCAGTTGCCAATCATGGCCGGAGATCATTAATTAAATGAGAAATAGATTAGATTTATTTTCTCAAAGTAGTTTGCTATTCATGATTTACTTTTGAAATTTGTACATAAAAATGCATGTCCATTCTAAACTTCAGAAACAAGAGAACTTTGAAAATGTAGAAAATGTAGAAAAAATACAAAACTATAATTCTGTCATAAAGATTATGAAGTCAAATTTTTCTTTATTTCCTTTTGATCTTGTTTCAACTCTGGATTGGGTATGTTGGTGCATTCCTTGTATTGCTGCTTCTGCAGTCAGTGCCACTACCAAATTTATCCCTTACTTTTACTGAAAACAAAAATCCTGTGTTGTCACTAGGCTTCACATAGAGACCTGTTACATAATGGTTTGCTTTTGTTTTTGTTTTTCCTAAAAAATGACTTCTTACAGATGATACAATGAAAACGTAGAAAAGCAAGGAAAGTTTTAGAGTGAGCAAGGATAGCTGAAGGCCTGGGTGTATGCAACTTTAAAGCTTGTTATTATTTTTAAGAAATTTCATTACACAAATGTTTACTCTAAAACATTCTGCATAGTACTTTCTCACTTAAAATACTACAGCTTTCCCTACACCTCTAATGCTATGCATAAATGCATATGTATGCATATTTTTAAATGGATGTTGTAATATAATTACAGTAGCTCTCCCTGTTCTTCCCTCTAGCCCTCAACACACCCTTGTCTGCTCTCTTCCAAACTCATTTTTAATTGCAGTATAGCCATCTGCTTTCAGAGCAGGGTTTTTTTGTAGAAATGAAGTTGTAAATGTTTTTGGTTTTATATACATATTTTTCTAATTTAAACCAAAATGGTTGCGAATTACCATTTGTATGTGAAGATCATGTTAGCCTAGATGAGAAGACAGAGAGGAGTAGAGATGAGGAAGGATGCTTCAGTCGGCAGTCCCTACTCCAGGTTGCTTCTCTGATTATTACCACTTCGTGAGTCAGTGCAAGCCAAGGCCAGCTTGTGTTCATATTTAAAACAAACTCATCTTTCAATATAAAATTCCAAATGTGTTTCTTTACCTGTATTACGAAGGTCTCTGCTTTCATTAAACTCAGTTTCTGTCATGTACTATGATTGTTTCCTTCTTGACAAGGTTTTTCTTAGCATCGCCTCCTCTTTGATTTTTATACCTGTAGTGAGTGCTATGGAACTTATTCTTCAGCAAATGAAAGTATCACTTTATTGAAGTTCTGCAGAACTTTCCTGCTAACCAAAGAATCCCTATTGCAAAATCTGTTTATCTCTTTCCTACTGACTGTCTGTATTTAATTCCAGTTCTAACTCCAGTGGTTTTTTGAATATCTTGTTCGGCATAGTTCTGTCTAGTTACTCTTAATGAAGATGCTCAAAGGAATCATGTTTTTGACAGAAATGAGACATTCAGATGAAAGTTTGTTGCCTTTCTGCTAGTTGTTTCAACCAGCTAATTAGGAATTCAGTCCCTAAAAATGTCCAGTTAGACTATTTCTTGAATGCCCATATCACAACTGGCATTAATACTAGAAATATATTATACAGAAGAGAGCAAATTAAAAACATAAAGTCTAGTAAATGATGCATTCTAAAAATTGTGATTTTTGTCTTATAATATTTAAAGTGAAAATTGTTTCTTTTATGATTTTGTAAATTTAATTGTATTTATTCTTAGACCAAATTATAATTTTTAATTTAATACCAATCCATTGATTTTTTTCCCTCCACATCTTTGTGGATTAAAGCATTGTAAAACAAATTGAAACTATATGCCTGGTTTTGGCATGTTGGCCACTTACCAAATGATAGTTTGCTTAATGGAAAATTTCTCTGTTCTCTTTCTGCAGTCATGATGCTTTGTATCAGACCTTTCAAGAAGACTCATTTGTTGTGTGCAGGCATAGTGCATGGCTCCACCGAGCCTTGAGAACTATGAAAGGTTGGTCAGATGTGTCAGTAATTCCTCCCTCTCATGATCTAGGTCGAAGGATCTCATAAAGGAGGCCATCCTTGACA
>JADRCH010000254.1:1725173-1817204 GCA_019843965.1 Rhynchomys soricoides
GGAAGGTATGGTTAGTGACTTGTTCCTCTGCCACTCATTGCCTTTCTGTCTTGCTAGCTTCCCAAGGATCACATTGTATTCTATGGAACAATTCCCGTCTTCCTTCTTTTATTGGGAAAGAATTTGAACAAAGAGCTAAAATACTACTAGGTACCATGGTTGTGTAATCTATGAGGTTTTGCTGTTTAGAATATTAGTATAAGGATTCCATCTGTTTTCACACCTGGAGGATGTCAATGGTGTGGAAAGAATACTGTTTGCTAACTGTATGCGACTGCACACAATTACACTGCCAAGCATGCTGATGGTGTTTCAATGGTAATTCAAGTCTTTCACAGCAAATTACCACATTTAGCTCTACCCTTAACATTTAGTACACGACCAGGTTTCCTGTTGTGATTCTTCCAGGAAAAGGTGATGTTTTCGGTCACTTGCATATGTATCACAGAACCAATGAAAACCTCATGGTACATTAGCTGTCTAATTAATAAGAGGGATTGTGTGTTTCACAAAACCCTTCAGAAACTGATATAGAAATGTTTTGATGAATAACTTAGCCATTTACTATGTAAATATGGTTTATGCCTAGGTATATTTTAATATTGATAGTTTCTAATTTGGAATTTATAAAACCGTATTTTACCATTGCAGAAAGAACCTGAGATGATTTCTAACTAGCTGAGAAGAAAGCAAGTCCAGAAATCCATGTGCTATAAGCTGTTGAGTTCATTAGGCATGCCCAGTGTTCGGTTCAGAGCATTCATGTTGAGTGATTCATGACTTCCATAGTGTCCTTCAAGTTTGTGGGTAACTAAGAGAAAAGGTGTACTGGGACGAGTCCTACTTTCTCTGGGTTTCAACAACCCAATTTGTAAAATGGGAGATCCTCATGATAGCATCTGAAGCTATGATTGGTTTCCATAACTGCAAAATGTTGAGAAGGCTTCCAGTTGGTAAAGGTTAGGGATGCTTCTCATCAAGAAAAAACCTAAAGTGGTCTTTGTGGCCTGAAGTATCATTATTACTAATATTGATACTGTCTGTTTTGTTTTCATCTTTTTATGGGATTATTAGGAAGTTAAATAAGATAATTTCTATCAGTGGTTCTCAACTTGTAGGCTGCAACCCATTTGGGACTTGAACAACCCTTTCACAGGAGTCACCTAAGACTGTTTAAAATAGCACATATTTACATTAAAATTCATAAATGTAGCAAAATATAGTTAAAAAGTAGCAATGAAAATAATTTTATGGTTGGGGTCACCACAATACAAGGATTTTAGCATTAGGAAAGTTAAGAACCTCTGATTTCTATGAATATCTGATATAAAGAATAACACATTATAAAATCATGTCTTATTTATTTCTACTAAGTGTTTGAAAATATAGTTAAACTTATGCACACATTTGTAACTTGCCTTTAATTTTTTCTTCATAGTCTTCTGGAATATTCAGGTTGTACATTGTAATTTTTGTCTTTTCTCTTAATGTTTTCATATTTTGCTTCCACATCATAAGCTTCTGCTAAGATAAACTAAGATTTCTTCTGATAAAACCAAAACACAGTGAGCACAAATATAAATATCATGCACTTGGAAGAGAATTGTAAGGATAGGAATGAATTCACAGGGTAGGTCTGCTGTGAGGCCGTGAGCAGGCAGGGCAGGAAAATCTGAAAGACATAAATAGGGGACAAGTATAGACTATCAAACTAGAGGCATTCTCCTAGGAATGATTAAAATTAGGCGTAACATTATGGATGTCAATGATCTCACATAAATTGACTTGTCAGACATTGTACTAGTAGAGTAACTTGGTAGAACACAGCTATTGTATAAAGCAAGATGGACTTTTGATTTGATTTTCTTCAAATTGTAACCATTTTTTTTTATTGCAGCAATCAATATTCAAAACTCGTGTCTTAAGTTTTCCTCCATCTTGAATATTTATTAAAAATAGATCAACATAAAATCTTCTAAATATAAAAAACTACATTTATCATCCCCTAGCTTTCAAAGTAAAGGGTTGATTAGTTTTAGCTATATGACTAACTGAATGTTTAAAATATCTACCATCAAAAAATAAAAAATAAAATAAAATATCTACCATAGTGAGCATGGTTTTTAAACACTTTCCATATATAGACTTTACCTAATTTTCAAGGTAGTCCTGCATAAAGGCTAAATATATTATTTTGTTTTATAGAAGGGGAGACTGGGAATCAATAAGGGTATGCTATTTTCCGAGCCAATCATGCTAGTTAGAATTTATCCCCAGGCAATCTTGATTCATTGCTTGAGGTCTTAATTATAGGGCTGTGTAAGGGTTGTATAGAGAAACAAAACAGATCACACACACACACACACACACACACACATACATATTCAGTGAGAAAGAGGATTATCTTGAAATGGGATCATGTGACTGTGGAGGCTGTCCAAAATGCTCAGGGCTGCAATTGCTGAAGGTTGTCTACTGTAGAATTCCCTCTTCTGAGGTGAGAGATCAGCCTTTTGTCTATTGAAGTCATCAGCTGATGGAAGGATTTTCATTTACATTTTCTATGACAATAAGCCTCACTCAAAGTTTATTCTTAAATATTACTCTCATCTATAGCATATTTTCAAATAAATGTCTAGAGTAACAATTAAGTATGTGTCTGATATCCTTGGATATACATCAAGTCTACCTTATACTCACTCGGTATATCTAATACATAACCATATTTAATCTTTAAAGACTCTGAGCAACAAGTTCATATTCTAACTTACAGAGATACACTTACGACTGAAAATACATGAGCTCTTTCCACAGAAAATGATCAAAATCCCTGTATGATGTTCCCTTATCTTGATGATATCCTATAACTGAAATACTATGATGTAAAATTAACAATGCTTAAATACTATCATGCAAAGTTCATTAATTCTTCATAGGATACAGAAATTAAAATACAAATATTGCTATATATAATCATTACAAAATATGTAAAAAAATTTATCAGAGAGAATATTGCTTCTTTTAGTAAAAATAAGTATACAACTTTCACTACCACTTCAGTAGTGAGTGCCTCAGTGTAATTTTAATAAATTGCATTTATCTTTTCATTGTTAGAATAACTAAGCAAAATACCATCATAATTACCCATTACAGCCGGGCAGTGTTGGTGCACGCCTTTAGTCCTAGCACCTGGGAGGCAGAGGCAGGGGATTTCTGAGTTCGAGGCCAGCCAGGTCTACAGAGTGAGTTCCAGGACAGCCAGGGCTACACAGAGAAACCCTGTCTTGAAAAACATAATAATAATAATAATAATAATAATAATAATAATAATAATCCATTACAACCTCTGCTTTAATTGTCCTTTTAAAATAAGACTTTAAATAATACATTAATATTCATAGTCATGTTGTGTTTATGCTGTTGATTGTCTTTAATAAGCCCAATAAATGACCACAATTCTATAAACTGATGGCAGCCTTTCTCTAAACAGAAATTTAAAACAGCTCAATATAACTTCTGCAAATTTTCTGCTTTTATCTTTATGTAAAAATAATTTAAAATAAAAACTTGGTTTTTAAAGTTTTACAAATTTTAATTGAGGAAATGTTTTATTGTGTAATTAGGGTTTTGTTTGGTTGGTTGATTGGTTGGGTTTTTTTTGAAAATCAACACATTCAATCTTCTCAAAGCTTACACAGCAACATTCTTGATATAGAAAAGTTCTTTTTATTTGTGAACAGTACTATTTATAAAGAGTATAGCATGGTACAATAATGGAATAGGCTCTGAAGGATCTTTTACAAGCTAACTGTCTCGATGTTCATGAAAACACTCAAGGAGTTGACAAAGAAAATCAGCCCAGTTTTCAAGGTTCTCTGTAGTGAACTGATCCTTTCAGACAATGAAAATTACAATTTAATGAAAGTATCACTTTCAAATTTCATCAAGAATTGTTTAGGATTAGCTTCCTACGGTTATAGTATAGATTTAAAGAAAAAAAATGCCTAAGGATCCTTTGACATCTCAAATATATAAATTGTTTACCATATATTTTCTAGCTTATTTTCACTAAGAAATGGGCATTTACCTGTTTTATGATGTACTGTTTCTTAATACTAATATTATGGTCTTTTTCTTATTAGTAAGGCTAACCTCAGTTTACCATCATTTCAAATAAATTTCTGATTTAGCAATTGAATCCAAAATATAGCATTTAGGAATCCCACCTGAGGTTCACGTACTAGGGATTACTGATTTGCAATATGCTGAAGTATTTGACCATGTACAACTTTGTGGAAGCAGACTTGATGTATCGTTTAATCACAAGTCTGTTAAGATTATTCTGAGAACTGCCTGTTTAAGTTAACTCTTTCAGTGGAATCATCATTGCTGTTTCTTTTATAAGATATTTTACTAATGACCATAACTCATTTAAGTACTTTCTTGCCACACACTGTTTAGTCATTTGCTAATTATTAAAGTCTCTGTCTTTATTATGAATGATTCCATAAGACCATCTAACTATGCGTTAGTATGTAGAGAAGTATACAGTACATGGAGAAGTTAGATCCTTCGACAAGATTATTCCACAAATATATTGAAATATGAAGCCGAGCTCTATACTTCTCATACCCATGTACTCAGTAATGCTAACTTTTAAAAGATGGACTAGAAATACAACATAAACATATTTATCATGAATATCCCAATTCATGAACTCACAAAAGATGCACACTATCAAACTACATGATGAGGAATGAAATTATTGCAAGATGAAATAAAAAGACTGCCAAGACTGAGCAGGAACAGTTCATGATGAAAGCAATTCAGGACTCTGCTCTTCAGATCTTCTGCCACTTGGGCTCCCTGTTGTGCCCTGCACACTCAGCTTATGCTACACTTGCTACAGACAATCTGGAATGAATATGGTCCCTCCTTAGTTCATCATTTCTCATTGAAGGAATCTGTGATTTGTTTTAACTCTTAGTTCACCACTGTGCACTTTCTGTAGAGGATTAAACTCTTTGAACATTGGGCATGGCATTTCTTTCTGCCTAAGATCAATAACATTGATTTTATTTTCTCACATTTAAATTAAAAGTAAAAACTTCTCAAGAGCTGCCTCTTGGCTTATGAGAGAAATGACTGTTGGAATGAACCATTGCACACCATCTTTAAGTAGTATCTGTTTGTCCACAGCAGCTCCCAAAACAAAGAGTGGAATGATGGACATGTGAGCAACTTGGTTTGATGGATTTTTGGCAAAACTTGTTTTGATGCATTGTTGGCAATCCATGGATACAGGTCTGCATATTCCATATGCTCAGAACTATTATTCTCCTGCTAGATATCTGCTATTGTAAACTTACGTACTTCCAACTGTAACTGTTAGTTCTCTCCAATTTTTTTTTTTCTGCATGAAATTAAATGAAGTTGTAAATGCTGGCGTTCAACAAGGGATTTTTATTTAAAAGTAGACATTAATGATAAGGCACTGTGTTAGCATTCAAAATGTTTCCTGAGTCCATGAGGGACTTGAATACATTTTTATACTAAACGGCTTTCAGTAAATGTAACAGGAGGAACAGGCCATTTTACTCGCTAACATCAGGTGTTGCCTTTTGACTTCAGCAGATTTCATGAAGCTGTCTTTCTTTAAAATAGTTGAAATATAAGTACACTGAATTATTTTTTATATTTCCTTTAGAAAAAAAACCACTTGCATTATTTATACAAAAGACCATGTTTATGAATTAGCTATCTAAAAGCAAGGCAAAACATGTATTTATGAAAGCTCATAAACAAAGAGAATCTGTAGCAGATGTGCATTTTGAAAAATAATATTTCAAAAGTGATAGCAGAGTCAGAGACAGGGAGCCAGGAATTTATATGGCACATGGAATAAATATCAGGTTCTTTGGAGTACGACATGCAAAAGAGCTTTGAATATACTGGAGAAAATTCAGAAATTATGCATTCATAAAAACTGGCAATATTTTGTCTGTGTATGGGATGTTTAGGAAGAAAATATAACTTCTTAAATGCTTGAACTACTCTCATATGGAAATAGAATTACTTTGCACGACTCTAGGTAACCAGAGGGAACAAATGCAAGCTACAAAGAAGTTTAAATTGAGTCAGCTGGGAAATCAATAATCTAGTAATTAAATTGTTCCCAAAGTGAAAGGAGCAGCTTTGTGTGATGGTCAGAACCCACCTCTGGAGGCACTTTAGGAGTGGTTACGTCGTACCTGCTAGGAGAAACTGTGTGAGCAGAAGACAGACTTCTATGCTGAAACCACCTCACACCTACTCTCTTCCCCAACTTGAGAATTTTGAGCCCATATGTTTGTGAATGAGCATTATCCAAGTTACCTTGTATGATTCCATAGGTCAAAAGAGTTCCTCTTTATCACCCCAAAGCTCATGTGTAGTGTTGAATAGCCCCAACTTTCCATGACTATAATAATTCTAAGCCCTGAGCTGTTCTTGGACACTTGATGGGTTTGCACAGTATTTTGTTTCATCATAATGCTGTATTTCATATATTTATTTTTTAGCTTCCCACCATAATTGTTTTGCCCTCCCAGAAAGCACTTTATATTTGTGAAATGATGCCAAATGCCTTTCTAAAGTGTTTTTATTAAGCTGGCCATATCTGATTGTGGTTTGTGTACATTTCCATTTTGCTTCTTTTATTTGTGGTGATTTTTAAGGGCTAACATTGAGCTTACCCACTAGATGGATGCACAGTATGATCTTGTGATTTCTCCTTCCTTCTCTCTAACTTCTAATGAGGTAAAACTTCTTTTCCTATACCTAGGAGCTTGGTTTTTCCTCTGACGAGTCTTTGTTAGTCTGCTCACTTTTATGTTGGGAGTTGATTTTACATATTTGGAGCTTACCCTTGACAATTATCAGCATTGTAAATATTTTCTCTTATTCAGGGCTTGTATTTTTTTATGTCTTATTGACACCTGAGGGATAACAGTTATTAATTTGAATGCAGTGAAGTGTATCTTCTTATTTTTATATGATTTTGTTTTTGTGTCTCCTTAACAAATCCTGGAAGGTGGTATTTCTCCTGCATGTGTGAATGTTTGTAAAAGGAAAGGCATGCATTTGAGTTAGGTACATGAGGTATTAATTATCTGTAGAAAACATATCTGTGTATGATCTCATAATCACATTCCTTCTCAAAATATGAAGCTGGAAAATATTTTACATTTTATTTCTATCTCCTCTTGTTTTTCAGAATGTTCTAGAATGTAAATCATTCTGAGAGATGGTAGATATGCCTTTGAATCTTCCACAGTGGTTTCTTTCTTTCTTTTTACTTTTCTTTTTTTTTTTTTATATGAGAGTTGTTACATATTTGAAAAAATAACAGGTCACTTAGCGACAAGTTTGATGATAAAACTGAGTAATACCTTTTTGTCTACAATATACTATATGTATACTATATGTACACACACATAATATACTATATGTATACTATATGTAGTATATAATGATACTATATCATTAAAAAGGGAAACATTTTGTTGTATAATTCAATTAGTTTTAACCTCATGCTGTGATCATAAGCACTGTTATTGAAAAGTGCCATATATACAACAAAGGTATATTTACTGTTGTTGATTTGTGTTTTAGACACTGGGAGTCTCACTCTGTACCTCAGGCTGATCTCAAGCTTGAGAGCCTCCTGCCTTGGGCTCCCAAATGCTGGGATTATTGCCATGCACTGCTGTGACTGACTTTGACTGGCAGATTTAGCTAATCAATCCTGGTCTGAATTTGTAAAATGAAGCCATAGTAGTTGAGCTAAATTTATTACATTACAAAAAGGTAACATTGTCACTTTTCTCAATTTTGAAGATTTGAGAAATTGTAAATAATTGAAATTTGCCATAGAGTTTTGAGATGGTAGCTGGGCAGGTAACTCATTGTAGATCGGAGCCAGGGTGATTTCAGTAATGCAGTTCCAGAGTCATACATTTTACGTGCAAGTCTCCTTTTTCCTTTTTCCTGTCACTCTAAATAATTATGGATCTTGGATTTCACTTCTATCCTCATTCACTTTGTTCTAATGTCAGTCTTTCCGCAGTCTTCATTTTGAAGGAATGACAACTTTGGAAGTTCAAATGTGTGTTAAATTTGTGTGGAAATTAAGAATAAGTGTAGCACAGTTGAAACAGCGAGGAGAAAATGTGATTAGTTCCTGGGCCAGGGTGTAAGAGCACACTGATTTCTTGATAATGAGGTCAAGCTCACCCCACCCATCATCACATAAAACCGTTTGGTGGTGTGCATTCTAAACATTTAACAAGACCCCACAAAGGTGGGTTCAGTTTTAAAAACACACACATGTATTTCCTTGGAGGCTCTAACAAGATTTCCAATGATTTTTGTGGGAGGCTAGTTGGACTTATGCTTTTAGTGTCCATCCATCTAATGAGGCATCTTTGAATAGTGTGCAATGGTTTTGGCATATTCTCCGAGGGAAGACAGAGAAGCTTCAGACTGTGGAGACCATGGCAACAGCCCACCCCAATATACAGACCCCAATATAGAGACCATTGGATTAAGACTCAGCTGTTCTTTTTGGAGTTCTGCATTGGCTTCCCTCTTGAGAAATGCAGCTTATAATTGTACATGTTTTTTCTGAATTGAACCATTATGGCCTGGAAAGTTGCACCTGACGTTTATGCTTAGGTTATTCTATAAACTACTTTCCAGTAAAATATTTTTGTCCTAAATCTCTATGAGTATCACACAGAGATTTAGAACTATAATAGACATGACTTATAAGAGTATTAAACTAAATTCCTGGGAATTTATATTTCATGCATATTTAATATATCGTGGAATTATTACAGACTGCATTTACATTAGTGATTTATTTAGTTCCATTCTGGGGCCTAATCTGGTTAACTTTGCTGAGGTGAACTGCTCTAACATAAACACTCTGGGAGCTTTCCTCTATCATTAGTGATGATAAAGCTTTCAACTAAAGTAAAAATTAGTTCTCGAATGAGAAATAATCAATCTGTAAGTTTTCAACAGTCATTTTGTTTGTTTTCTTGAAAGAAAATTAAGATGGCTTTGAATTTCCGAATTCATTCCTGCGAGTTCTAATTGTTTATTAATCACAGAGTTCAAATAATCTAAAATTGGAAAACTATTTTGGAATATTCTTCTTTGTATTAATTTTGTAATGCAGAATCTCTTGAAGTGCAGGTTGGGACCTTTCTAAGGGTTCATGGAGATCAGAACATACAATGCCAGCATGAGATCAGAACACATAATATCAGCATGTTATTTTTTGTATTTCTGTTTCATTCTCTTGTGAATGAAGGTTTTCTTAGCCACCCCCAAATAACGACTCCGAGACTTCTTATATATGCATAAATGGGTAGGCCATAAGCTTGGGCCTGTTCCTTGATGAGCTCATAACTCAGTTATCCTGTTTAAAGTAGTCTAAGTCATGCCACGTGGCTGGTTACCTGGTCCTCACTTTCATGCTACCGTCTTCTTCTGTGTCTTGGTGAATCTTTCCATGCCTGACTCAAACCCGAAATTCTTCTCTCACTGATGGATGCCCCACCTTCTAATCCTGGTTCAGCTCATTGGCCAATCAGCATTTTATTGACAGGCGAATGCTTTTACACAGTGTACAAGAGATTATTTCTATAATATATGGTGAACTGTTCCAGAGGCCACAGTCTCTGGTGTGGTATTAATAACACGCTGAATGCAGAAACAGAAAATCCAAATAACTTCATAAGCAAGAATCAACTTGATTTCTCTCAAGTTTAAAACAACCATATTTCTTGTTAACTATTTAAAACTATTTAATTTATAATTTTAAAACACTGTTTAATATGTATTTATTATTTGAAGTGAATATTGCTATTTGAAATTATTTGAAATATAATAAGTATTACTTGACAAAATTATTTGAAGTAAATAAATTGAATAAAAATTATTATTTGAAGTGAATAAATAAACTGTTTTATATTTATTATTCTTTATTACTTTTAAATTTTTATACATTTTAAATTAGAATATAGCTACATCACTTTGCCCCTTCTGTTCCTTCCCTCAGCCCCTCTCAGGTCTCCTTCCTCCAATCCTTTCCATATCCTTCCCCCAACTCTTAAATTGATAGACTCCTTTTCTTTGATTATTATCATTACATCTGATATATATATATATATATATGTGTGTATATATATATACAGTCATATATAGTCATTGGGTCTGTTTCTGCTATTTGTGTATATTTGGTTTCAGGGTTTACCGCTTTGCACTGGATATCCAATAAGGAGGCTCATCCCTGGAAGAGACTAATTCTCTCTCTTCTACCAGTCATCAGGTGCTTATTGTTTTGTCTAGGGATGTGAGCCCTCAAAATTATCCACTTTTTGTGTTAACATGTCCGTTGATAATTCTCTTGTTTCAGTCTTGGTTTTACAGCTATTTCTAGGTGTGATCACATCAGAGACTTCCTTGTATTCTGGTTCTGATCTTGTCTCCTTTTCTATGTCCCCCAAGTCAGAGATGCAGGAGCTGTGATGTAGTCATATCCACTGGTGCTGGGCTCCTCAGGATCTGTTGATCCCTATATTGTGATCAGTTGTGGTTTTCTGTGATGTCTCCATTTGCTGTATGGAGAAGTCGCTTTGGTGAGGGATGGAAGCTACATTTGTGTGTGGGTATAAAGTTAAGACATAGAATCTATTTAGGAATTATGCTGGTCTAGCAAAGTGGTGCTAGTAGATTCTTTTCCAAGCTCTATGACCTCACTTGGTCTGGGAAGCTGACTAAGTTTGTAATACTGGGCATGATTTCTTTCCTATTGAGTTTACCTCAAATTCTGATAGTATAAGCATTAATAAGACAAATCACACAAGTGGAAACTTTGTTAAATTGTCAATAGTTTTAGTATTGTAAAGCCATCCAGAGGCTAAAAGTTACAAGAAGCACTGCTTAAGCAGTGCAACCTGAAGGCTAATATGAGAAGCTGATGTTTGCTTCACAATGCATACTGACATTGGCTATAGGTTCAGAACATAAGATATTGGGGCCCTCCCCTAAATTATGCATCAGTAGAACTGTATTTCAAACAAACATGTGTTAAGTAAAGGCTTGGTGATTAGAAGTTGAAAACTTTCGCAATTTTGGCATCTAAATCAAGGGCAAATCGCCTGTGCAGATGAGCTGGCCAATAACTCCCACTGAAGTGCTTATTACTGTGTTAATTACATTCCATTTCACAGCTTGAAAGTATCCCTGATATATTTTGTGGGTTCAGTTACATACTTTCTAGTATTCAAGAATTGGGTTCCCCAGTAATTATCCTGAATTAGTGTAGCAGGATCCTGAAATTTTTGTTAATTAGACTTTTAGTTCAGAAGGAATAAAAGAATCCAATAATTTTAAAAATCTACTCCACATTTTGCTTGAAGGAAGTGGTTTTATACTTTACCTCTTACCCAAAGTCTCATTAGAGCTGACATTTTGTCTTTTGATTACTCAGTACAGTTATTCTTCTAATACCGTAAAAGGTCTCAAATTAAATGAGAAAGTTTGTACAGTTTGTAGCCTTCATCCAGATGTAATCGTAAGCTGTCAAGTATTGGTTGGATGGATGCCTTTTTTAAAACTCTTGTTGCTAAATGAAGACTTGGAATCTTGGCTCCTCTCTTGTGCTACATTTTGCAAGAGCTTTTTCATGTGTTAACACATCTATTTGTTTTTGATAGTTAACCCCCATAGTAGTAAGCACTTTTCATGGAATAAGCTTGAAAAAAATTGTGACTCCTTCCATGTTTTGATCTTGAAAGACAGCATTCTCCCCTTTTCTTCTAATTCAGCTTTATAAGTCACAGTGAGAGATAAAAGACCTACTCTAACAGTGAATACACGTAATATTATATTGTGTATACATCATAATTCAGTGTTCTCTGCAACAGCACATTTTCTCTCATGCTCAGAATATAGACTTTTCTTGACATAACTAAACTGCTGAACTAGGTCTCTGTATCTGTGTGCTTTATGTTACAAGCTCTAGTCACTTGGTTTCAGATGTCAGGTGGAGAAATGGCCAAAGAATGAAAAGCCATAAATCCTGGGGGTTTAATCCAGATCCACCCATTAAGCAGCTGTGTGCCCAGATAGACATGATGGAAATAATCCTCTTTGCGATTTGTCTATTTTGTTTCTCAGCTTTATAGATGGCATCATCCTTTCTCTGTAAAAATCTGCCCAGAGTGCAAACCAGGGGCTATTTAATCACAAGCTTGGTCCTGTCTGTCAGTCCTCTGCTCTTAACTGTCCCTGTCTGGCCCGACTTTAATTCATGCCTCTGTCACTTCTTGCCTGAATTGCCTAACATGTCATCTCAGCCATTCTGTTCTTAGGCTTATCCTGGTTTTCTGTGTTCTGTGCATAGTCATATAACTATAAGATTGATATCTTTGAAATGTATTAGTGTCACTATGTCCCTCGAGTCACATGTCTTTTGTGGTTAAAAATGCAAACCATTGGGCCAGAAGACCCTACAGTGAAATGAGGTCAGCTGAGTTTACAACTTGGCAGACATGGAATTGAATTCAGATCCATGTAGGAAGTGATGTAAGCTTTGGGGAATGTTCTAGATACATTTTTCCATCTCCTCTTTTGTCAGTGTCAAGTCTTGTGCCTGACACATGGGAGGAACCACTTGTTGTGCTTCCACTCAATTCTGCATGGCCTGCTCCATGACTAGGGGCAATCTTTCTGGTGTTTATTATATTTGTGACACTATGTATTTCCTCTGTTTGAATTACATGCTCTCCAATGCTGCTGTTCTTTGGAGTCAACTAATGTATCTATCTAAGAAGTCTGTTATCTCCCAGTAGAGCAGTATTATTTTATTTGAAGGGCTTATCATCCACTGTGCCCTTCCTATAGCACTTTATCCTGGTTGGGTTTTATTAATTTTATTCGTATAACTTATTGGTTCAGGACCTAGTAACTTTTCATATGCTCTGTGCTAGGCCCTGTTCTGAGGATTATGGTTACAACATGGAAAGCAACACACAATTGTAATAGTATGTCTTTTATGTTGCAACAGAGACAATACATAACAGAGAAGCATGTGTGTGCAACAGATGTTATGAATACCAGGAGTGGAGGTGGTACCCAGAACAGTAGGCAGAAGAGAGGCTGGATGTGCTGCATCAGACAGTCAAGATTAATGCCTTTGTACATTGAGCATTGAGCAGAGACATAATTGAGTTTATGATGGGGGTAGGAAGATCATAGACAGAGAAAATAAAAGGGTGCTATGTTCTAGCCAAGGTTTTGATCGACATATTCAAATAACAGCATGAATAGCAGAATGTACGGAAGAAGTTGGTGATTATGGGGATGAAGTGGAGGAGCATAAGAGACCAGTGACATAGCAGAGCTCAGATGGTATCATAGGCCATGCCAATGTTCTTTAAATAGTTTATAATTCTCTACATTATGGCCAGTAAGATGCCTGTATCATGTATGGGAAGTAATATTTTTAATGGCAGGAAGGAAACTGTGATATTAATAAGAAAATTTTGAAATTGTAATGATCAATGATCTTAGTTTTGAATTAAGGATTAAAGAATAAAGACATATAAAAAAAAGTCAACTTTAGAGTCTACTTTGAAAACTCAGCCAGTAGTTTTTGCTAGTTCATTGGATTGATTGATTGATTGATTGATAGTAGCTCACGAGAGGAAGTAAAGAGTGAAGGACTCCAGATTTTGGCTTAAATAATTAGAATAATGAAATCATGTTTTATGCCAAAATTTAGATGATTAATGAGAAATAACACTATCTGACAGTATCTGGTACACAGTTGTTTTATTACTTATTGCTTCGGGACTAGACTAAATTGTAATAACAAAGAACTATTGAAATTAGTTCTTTCTACTCAAGTAGACACTTATTTCTGTTTTATGTGGTATCATAGAAGTAAGTGGAGGAGGCTGGTTGAACAGCTACACCTCATGAAGTGATTCAGGTGCCCAGGTCCTCAGACAATCTGCTGTGTATATGGTTGAAGCCGGATCATCGGCTCTTTGATGCTGCATCCCAAGCAAATGGGAAATAAGGAAATACAGAGCAGGCAGCCTTGTGCTCAAATCACACATTTTATCTCTTCTCATCCCTTTCCACAACATTTACTCACAGAAAGGCTAGAAAAAAATAATCTCTACGAAGGTACCACCTGCGTAGTGACATTATAAAGTTCCCTCTTTAACATGAAGAAAGGCGGGTTGAATCCTAGGGAACTTTATGCCCTCCTTGACTATCTCTGATAAGCACTTTAGGATTAGAACTATGTTCTATACAGCCTTAGGAATTGCCACCATGCCTGTGCACAAGTGTGTGCTCACTATGTGCAAGTCCCTTCAATATATTATTTTATGCTTGATATTATATGACTTTTTCCTATTGAGTTAATTTGACAACCGTTTTTGTATGTCAAATGATGTTTAGTATACCTTTATCAACAATGTTGGACAGCTACAGCTTTTCAATAAACTTTATGTTCATTGAACATCAGTGCCTTATGTTCATTCTTGCTTCTGAATGAACAAGTCATGATGACTTATCATTTATGCTCCTCCAGAGTATTTATGTCACACATTTGCTTCCACATAACAATTTCAGAAGCCACCATAGTGATGAAGGAGTGAGTCACTGCTGTACAATAAAAGTGCATCACCTATTCCAAACTGCCAAATTCTGTGTGTGCTGCTGCTATCTTGCTATTATTTACCTTAGGGTTCAAGAATATGTTTTTGAAAGGTTAATAAACAATGCTTCATTTTAAAATTATGTTCTAAAATATAGTGTAAACATGCAATATATTATGTAAAGTTAGAATTTTATAAGAAAATGTGTATAATTAGTAAAATATTGAATGCTCTGGAAACTAATGAAATGTAGAAGATGTGTTTCCTGGACAGCTTGGGTTTAATATATTCATATATTAATATAATATGAAATAAGAATGTCTTATTGTTTTATACATTTTAAAATTGGTCTTAATTTCTTCCCAAGATCAATCAGTCTAATATCTATGTAAATGAATAATTTTATGTCATTCTAATCTTGGGAAACCACACATTATTTTCTAAACATGCTCAATGATAGTTTTAACCTTTGAGAATTTATTTACAAGTATTCATTCTGCGGTCCATGTATGAAATATATATACTCATTATATATTGAGTATATTATATATTGAATATATATATATTATATATATATACTTCATTAATATATTTCATTTATTAATGAAATTTTCTTCAAAGGATTAAATAAGGATATAGATGTTTGAAAGTGGTTTTAGTCTATCATAATCTGAATTCTATCTGAGCAAAAAATGACAACAAAATACAAAAAAACTTTGTCAAAATGTCTCAGTGCTTAACTCTTATACGTCAAATACTATTTTATTGACAACCACTAAGAATTCTGATAGAATACTTTATGTAGCCTATTACACTACAACTTCACAATTCTAAGAGCGCTTTTCACAAATTTGTACATGTGTAAAAATGTGCCACATATACAGGCAGATGCACAAACCTATATTCAGTTTATGTCTGCTCTTCAATTTTATTGTCTTACAATTTTACCTGTTAATAAAATACACAGCTTCTAAAGAACTTTCAGTTGAGAGTTATTAAGTATCCAGTTCATTCTGAAAATTACCCACCCATTTTCCCTGAAGATGAAACTTCCATTCATTTAATTTAAAAATACCCTACATTTAGACTTCTAAGCATCCCAGAGCCTCTGTTGAGACTTCATAAGCCTTCACTTGAAAATGTGTTTGTTTGATCTAGCATATTATCATTTGAACTGTGAAATTTTTCAATTAAGATTCTTATAGCTGGTGTGTGTGTGTGTGTGTGTGTGTGTGTGTGTAAGTTCTCAACTTTTAAAGAAGTTGTCAGAGAAATCTATGCAAATTTCTCAACATTGTAGAAACACTGCCCTATATGCTCAAGGGATAATTCAGCTAAACATTGCCCCAAGAAAATTAGAAAAAATTAGTAAAAATGTTTAGCTTTCCATATCTTATAATATTTGCCTATAACTAAATTGAAACTTAATTTGACAAACTTCTCTCATGCATGAAAAATGCATTTCTTCATCACACCAAATAGATCCCTCCCTAAAAGTTCCCTGCCACTTAGTCAAATTGCTAGATGTAAAAGGATCTCAGAAAGGCCAAACCTATCTTGAGGCTTGATTACATGAACTACATAAATCAGACTCCATTTCCTAAAAATTTTGAGAGAACTGAGTTTCATAAAACCTTTAACTATTGTGAGTGTTTTCCTTATTTTTAAAGTAACTCAACTCTGTTCTTAAATGATGCTTGTAATAACTGAAGAGCTGGTTATCATGTTCTGTTCAATTGCCCTTGCTCCCAAGGCTGAGGGCAATGAGCTCCTCCTCAGACAGAAAATATACAAGTCAATGAAATATAAGATGTTCTCATGAGAAAACGAAGCAAGCTAAGGTCATATATATTATCTCAATACATAAAATATGAATTATAGAATTCATAATATGTACATGGATATGTATTAAATAAAATACATTAAGCACCATATCTTTGTATAGTCTCTATAGTTTCTCATTAAAAGAAAAAATGAAGCCGAGTGTTGAGTACGTTTCTAAAACTTTATAGACTTGAAATTACCTATAAGTAATGAATTGATAATGCCTCTTCCTCAAAGTGTGTTAGTAAAGATGGGTTGGTTCAATCATGTGTATGAAATGTCTGGCAAAAGGAGCTGGCAAACGTCTCTAAATGTATACTGACTAATTTTAGCCAAGGGAATCCTAATCCTCTCTTCGTCACCTAAATATGTGTATGTGATCTAAGTTTCTTTACAATATTCTCCAGAGTGGGAACCTGAAGAGGAAAATGATGAGTGCTGTAGGGATTGAGGAAGAGGAGAAGGAATAGGAAGTAGGCAGGAACCAGAAAGACAGACAGAGAGATAAAAGACGAGTCCAAGTCTTCAGTCTCTGTTAATGACTCCGGTGTCCATCGTCCCAACACTATCAATGTCAAACTGCAAACATGATACCTGCACGCAGAGTTGCCAGTCTGTTTTTGTTACATTACTGGTCAATTATACAGAAATACTTACTCATATCCATAATTTCAGAATTGCTATATGAATTTGGCCCATATTTTAGTAATTATTCATAAGCTATATTTCCCATCAGGCAGTTCATTGATTATAATCAATATTAACAACACTCAGCACTAAAATGTCAACACTTGTGTTTCACCTTTCAAATTGACACTGACTTGGAACTTTTATTTGTCCTACTTCAGAGTAGCGTATCTAAGCTCCAAACAGTTCTCACAATAGCATCCTCTGTCACCATGTGCAGTGTTTGTATTTTTTGTATTTTTTTTTCTCTCAGTGAAGGTCAGTGTAGAATGGTGTGTTTATCTGTGCTCTGTTTAGCTTGTAGGTAGCAATCTCTCTATTAATTTATCAATAAGGTTACAGATGAAGTGAGCTTTATAAAGCAGGCAATTTGTACAAATCAAGACTACGAACAGTGTGACAAGCAAGGTACTAATCTAGAGTCAGTATGTGCTCCTCAGGCCAGAGTCAGGGTGGTGGCATTTTGTACATGATTTCATTTATCTCATCAACTTGATAATAGATTCATTATAGATTCACAGCTCTTTAATTTAAGGATTTTCTCCATATGTATGCTTGTGCTTTACCAACAAATATATAGTAAAATGTTCTTGGTATAATATTTGTGTATTAAAATTGGGACTTAGCAATGGGGCCTTATTGTAAGTTTATGGAGGGCAATCTACAGCCTTAGTAATAGCCTGAGTTGTCTGGGGATCTGCATGGCACTCATTTGGCCAAGAACTCACTTGGATATAACCTAGCCTCAGCACTGGAAACTTTGTTTGGTGACAAGTGTAAAATCAGGAAATATTGTATGAGAAAAGAATTATTTCCAATAGTGAAAATGTGCATAATTCACTTTCAGTTTAAAAATAATAAAAGTTGGGATTCTTGATGTAATTGTTGCTATTTGATGTAACAGTTGCTATTTATTTCTATCAAGCAGAGTTTTATACTTTCACTTAAATTGTTTTCAGTGATAAATTTATCAAAATATCAACTGTAATGTTTACATAAATAAGATACTTTTCTCTTAGAAGGTAGAAAATATGAGACCTCATTCAAAGTCTTTCCCAGTTTTCGTGGTCAACATAATTTCTTCCATTGAACTACAGGGATTTTATTTCTGACAGCTATTTTCTACTTCTCTATGTTCTTGTTACTCAGGTTCATTTGTTCATGAAGTATGCTTCCTACCCCATTGATTTACAGCTTCTGTACTTGGTTTCTGTAGCTTCTGGATACTTTACAAATGAAAGTTCAGATTCTACTGAAGACTTATTAAGACAGATCTCTAGGGACGGTTTTCTGAAATTGATACTCTTAGTAAGATCTCTAATTTTTGGTGATTGGATAATTTAGTTTCTTTTTTAGCTGTATTCACAATAACGACTGTGATTTGTGAGTAATAGTGGTTCTCAGATCCTAGGTGTCTCAAAAATATTTGCTGAATAAAGTAACAAATCAAAGCACACAATAAAATAATTAAGAAATACAAGCCAGCTAATTGGAAAAATAAAGGAGGTTATTCTATTTGAAAGGCTATCGTTTGGAGGCTCAATTGGATGTGCTGTTTAAATATCTGTGGGCTAGAATTAAAATATGTGAATACAAACCACGAGCAAATAATTTGATTGCAAATTATTATGGTTATTTGGCTTACATTAAACCCTTCAATTCTTGTTAAACCCAAGCCATAATTCTACAAGTGGATGTTATATTAATTTTTTCAGATTATATGTAGTGAAAAAGATTTCCAACCCAAATCTGTTTGAATCACTTTATTCACCATGTGTAGAGAGTCAAATTGCAATTGTAAAAGATGATTCTTTTAATTAGTTAATGGCCTAATAATTTATCATCTATACATATGAATCTACCACAGTGCTAGATATATAGCACTTAGGATAAAACTGTCAGTCTCTTTATGCACATGTTGTAGGTAGTAAAAGTTCCTTGAACTTAACTATGATGATTAATTATGGTGTATGTTAAAGTAGCAAATAGTATACAATAAAAAATGAAAAGCAGGCATTATAGTGAAACTTTGTAATAAAAATGCATGGTTTAGATTGGCTATCAGGAGATGTTTCTCTGAAGCAAGAGTGGCATTGTTGCTGATCCAAATGGCAAAGTGTCATTTGATCATGTGATCAAGGGAAGGGAACCTCAGGTCTAGAGCCTATAGGTACTGAACCCTAAAGCTTAGAGTGGGATGGGAACAGAGCACAAACAACAGGCTGGTTTACACCATATATGCTATCAGTTTTCATTGTCTGTGATTATCATGCAAGTCTGTAACGAGGAAAACCTCCAGAATCTGAAGTGTTTGGAGCTTAGATGAGTCAGTGTTGTGAGCAAACCTGAATTCACTATAATATCTGCTAGTTCCCCACTCCCCAGGCACTCTAAGAATAACTGAGAATGCCAGATGGCTTGAAGCACTTTTGTCCATGATTAATGCCTCAAACTATTCCCTAACTGGATTACAGTGCCATTTTTTCTAGAAAATCTCCAATAAGATTCTTTCCCAATCATACTTATCATTTGACATAGAATATGGACATGCTGGGTAGTAGTGATGGTGATGGTGGTGGTGGTGGTGGTGATGGTGGTGGTGGTGGTGGCAGTGAGTGAGGCCCTTAAAAACAGAATGAGTTTAAAATAAAATTAATTTTGATAAAGCCTTATGTTATTTCTAAGATGCTCTTTGGAAAACCATACTAAATAAAACTATAAATATTTGAATGGAGTTGTTTTTTTTAATCACCTACCATTTTATTTCTCATTTGTGTGTAAGGCTAGTCAGTGTGAGCTGCTAGCTACTATGCTCAAGCAGTCTCCAGTCATTCCAATGACTGGATCATATTCCATCTGTGTTTCCTATAATAAGAAGCACTGCTGATGCTCACTGAATGAACGATTTGATAAATTAAAGGCTTATGGCTCTAAAAGCTTATGAGTGGGACAGGATTGTCTTCTCAATATGTCTGGTATTCCTGTAGACATCCCAGGACTGATACTGATTTGTGGTGTGTATGAATTTATGTATTCCATAGCATTAAACTTGTGGCAAGTCTTTAGTTTCTGCCTCTTGAATGTGGGATCACAGGCATAAGCCACCAACCTGGTTCCAAAAGTATTCATTTCTGATTAAATGTGAATAGCTTTAACCCTTACTCCTATGCTGTCAGCATGATTATGCTACAGAGAAAGTGGGTTTTGGCAAATCCACGTGTCAGAGTTCTTTGTAAAAGAATTTGTTTTATTAAGAGACTTAATTGAAATAAAAAAGGAGAGAAAGATACTAAAATAAACATGATATACTGTAATTGTTGACATGATTACAAGGAAAAAATCAAATTTATGTCTTTCAAGTCCAATGACCTTTCTCCAACCACATTTTGATAACATTTTGATGGATGGCATTAGTTCACAAGACTAACAGATCTTAATGCAATAACATGAGAGGTACTGGTGTTCTGTATTTCAATATGTTATTATTGGAATGTAGTTTCATTTTGTATGACTTGCTGTGTTTATTATTGGCATTAAACATTCAGAGAAGCTTTAACTGGGTCTTCATAAGCACTTCATGGTATCACATTTTGATGAACCAAATGTCATGAATATGTAAATTAATGCTCAGGACTTTGTTCTAGAGCTTCAGAGGCTACTAATTATCATGGACCATGTGTAAAGGTAATAGCATCTGCAGATGTACTAGATTCACACAGGGCATATTTCAAAGCTAGCTAGAAGACAGTGGGATCCATCTTTGCTGTCTAAAACAAAAGAAGTTATAAAATAGAAAAGAAAAACAGCCATAGATTAAAAGAAGCTGGAACTATACTTCAGATCAGGTTATAGGGATGAGGTTAATATAGTGTATCAACTGTCTCCATGCGTATCCATTCAAAGTATTCATGAAAATGATGTTCACATGTCTGCTCTGCATATTCAGACAATACCTGCTTTGCATATTCAGGCAATTAGGGAGCATTTATAGCTGAAAACAGAGTCTGTAGAATGTTGAAAACCTTTCCTTTGATTTTCCTCAGGATGTTAATCCTGACACAATAGAGGGCACATTCTTCTTGATTCACCTTTTTGTTGTTGTTGTTTATTTTTGATATTGTATTTTAATTACATCTCTCCCTTCCATTTACTCTGTCTACTGAACATGGTACCCTGTTACATGAGATGTATATCTCTATCCATAAATGTGTACGCTATACACTGAACATATTACCCTGGTGCCTACAGTCTGCTATCACATCCTTCTTCCTCTCATTTATCACCCGTGTTTCCCTAGACAGCTTCACATTCATGTCATGTATATAGAGATGCTTTTAAGTATCTATATAAAACCTAGGAACTACAAATGAAAGGAAACACATGGTATTTGTCTGAGACTGACTTAATTTGCTTAATGTGATTATCTCTAGTTGCATCTACCTTCTTACAAAGACATATCTTTATTCTTATTTATGGCTAAAGTAAATTCCATTGTGTACATAAAACATGTTTTTTACCTTTCTCTATTGTTGGATCTAGGATAGTTCCACAACTTGACTCTTGCAAATTGTGTTATAATAAACATGGGCATGGACGAATATCTGTGAAGGGCCTGGAGAGATGGCTCACAGATTAAGAGCAGTGGATGCTCTTCCAGAGGTCCTGTGTTCAATTCCATTTCAAAACTGTCTGTAACTCTAGTTCCAAGGAATCTGATGCCCTCTTTTGCTCTGCAGGATCCTGTATGCATATTGGGCACATTATGCTCACATAATCACACACACACACACACACACTTTTCCAAAAAAGATAAATAAATAATGTTAAAATCTCCGTGATATGTGACTTGGAGTCTTGAAAAGAAATGACATAGCTGTTTCATACAGTAGTTCTCCTTTTAAATTTTTGAGAACCCCTCATGCTGATTTCCACAGTGGCTACACATGTTTATGTTCCCATGAGCAGTGTCCAAGGCTTCCACTTCCAGATGAGCTCTACTCCACACTGGACATTTCTTGAGTCTTTATGCAAAAATATGAATATGCTTTTTCTGATACCAGAGCAGTAGAAAATACTCATTTTCTCAAGAGAAACAGACTGAAGTCTAAGTCTACTCTCTATACCTTAGTTTTCAATAGATTCCCTGAGCACTTACCAACAAATAGGGGGTAGACATGATAATAACTGTTCCCGTTGCATCCAAGCAGACCCATCTAATGAACTCTAAAGAATTAATGGGTATCTCTTGACATGAAGAAAGTCTTTGTAAATGGTGCTTTTTCATTATGTCTCATTTCTCAGAACTCTGCTAGCCAGATATGTAGTCATTTGTTCTAATTAAATTAATATAAACATCATCATCGTCATCGTCATCGTCATCGTCATCATCATCCTCATCACCCTGGTCTCAATGTCTTGAAATCTCCCTTCTCCATGAGAATCTTCATGGGAGCAAGCTCTATTGTCATTTTAAAATCCATTTATTCTTTCTCCTTGCTTGTCCCTCTCCCTCCTCCCTCTTTCCCTCTCCCTCTCCCTTTCCACAGCCATCTCGATCCCATAACCATCTCCATCTCCATGGCTATCTCTCCCTCCTCTCCCTTCTTTTCTTTGGAGGCATTTAGAGATGGAGTCTATCAACAGTCCTCAGATCACCACATGGAAGAGACTTATTCTGTGGCCATGTCAGGGAAACATGGTTGACTCTGTCCCTTGTGCCCTGTCTGATTCATTTTTTTTCTTACTTCTAACTTAAGGGGTGGTCTAAAGACAAATGTAGTTAAGTCTTCTTGGTTTTTCTTTGCCTTCTGGCTCCCTCCCTTTTAACATACTTAACCCATATACCAGAATCTAGAGATCATTGTCTTTGAACTAATGACATCTGGTACAGAAGATATAAATCATATTTAGTAGACAAAAGAAGCTAGTTAACATATATGACAATTTAAGTATGATATCATCACATCTAATTTCATTCTAATTAAGCCTAATGACTGGGTGTGCTTGTTAGCAGATAGTCTAGTACAACATGTGAATTTCTTCTCTTCTCTCATGAATTTACTGCCCTACTAAGATGGGTATGCATGGTTTAAGAATAAATAGGTCTGCATGGCAAAGCAGCTGTACCAGAATGTGAGGCATTGCTCATTAGCCTTCTTTCTCTGGCAGCAGCAAATAAACTTTCTTTTAGTCTTGCTGCAAATAGCTCCTTCCCAACTTTAGACAGAGAGATTGCAGGGAGGAAGTCTGAGCCTGTCTAGTTCCTAGAACTGGTTAAGTTATTTTTTGAGTGCTTAATCACTACAAGGATTGAAAAAGAAATGACAGCAAATCCTATGAAGCTCTGATTCCTTTGATCCACCTAAGTTACTTTGTTGTATGTAACATCTCATTTAAACATTTTCAACATTTAAATCTTATCTACTACATGGTTCTTATCAGTGTGGGCATTCTTTACCCTTACCTTTTGGTTCAATTACACGGTGAAGACTACACAAGAGAGATGAGAGAATGCTGGGATGGACAATATCTGCTTTCTATCCATTGCAAAACAGGGACAAAACTTAAACCTTCTAGCCCTGTTTCTTGGAAAGATACTTGGCAAATAAAATGTACCTAGGTTATTGTACAGAGATATTTGAAAGAAAGATGCTGTGGTGCTTGTTTGGTAGGAGTTCGAGTTCTTATTTCAGGGTAAGGCCAAGAAGCTCTTCGTAGAACTAAAGCTGTGCTATATACTTACAGCATAGGGCTATACTTAATGCTCACCTCATACGTGATCCTGTGTGTGTGTGCATACATCAACCCATTTAATGCTCATAGCAGTCCCAGGAGAAGTATGTTTTGTTTTCCTTGTTCTTCAAGTCAAGAAATTTAGCCTCAGGTTGGTATGAACACAGATTTGCATCCATGTGTGTGTCTATGTTGATGTATATGTATGAACATTTGTGTGCAAGCATCCACGGAGTTGTGTATGTCTTCATATATGTGCACCTTACTGTATTTGTACATGTGTGCAAGTAGGCATTCAGGTGTGAATGTTGATGTATGTCTTTGTATGTACACGTTGAAGTATGTGTGTGCATATATATGTGTGTATGTATGTGTCTGTGTAGAGGTATCCATACATGTATGTGCACATGATGGCATGTACATACATGTATGTGCAAGTACACATGCAAATGTGCTTATTGTTGTGTAGGTTTATGTAGATGTGTGCATGTTGTGTGTGCATACAGGTAAGCATGCATGCACGTATGCATGAATGTGTGTGTTGATGTTTGAGAAGAAGCCAGACCTTAACATTAAGATTTTTCTTCTATCATTCTTCACCTAATATTTTAATCGTTAAAAATGTGTGTGTGTGTGTGTGTGTGCATGTGTGCATGTTTGCACGCATGCACATAGAAGTCAAAGAACAATTTGCTGGGATCAGCTGTCTGAAATGTGGGTATAAAGGTCAGCCCCAGTTGTCACCTTCCCATTCTCCTCAGAGAAGGGGAAACCCCCTTAGTTACCACCCTACTTTGGAACATCTAGCCCCAGCAGGACTAAGCACCTCTTTTCCCACTGAGGCCCAACCAGGCATCCTAGTTAGGGGAAGGAGATCAAATGGCAGGCATCAGAGTCAGAGATATCCTCTGCTCCAGTTAGGGGACCCACGTGAAGACCAAGCTGCATGTCTGCTACAATGAACACAACTTATATAGAAGACAAATCTTGAGCCGAATGCTCACAAATGGATAGGCTATTTGTTAAGAATACTTTTATGTTAGCAAGTTGTATTAGTCAAGGTTCTCTAGAGGAAGAGAACCAATAGAATAGAAGCCAATTAGAAAGGGGTTTGCTAATTGGGTTTGCACAGTAATGTCTGAGTAGCCCAGCAATGGCTATCAGCATGCTAGGGAGGCTGCTAGTTCACAAGCCTGGGTGCCTCTCCCAATCTGCTCCCTGAATCCTGGAGGATTTCTGAAGAGCTTGGACTTCAGTTTTTGTTGAAAGGTAAACAAAACTAAGTTCTGCTGTGAGCAGCTAATGCAGCAACAGTGTAAATGCAATGAGCAACCAAGAGAGAAGGCTAGCCAGTGGAAGCTATCACACCATTCTAGGAGAGAATCCCAACCCAAATCAATGAGTCCTTCTAGGAAATACCATCAGGGACCGACCTAGAAGCATCTCTTAGTTGATCCCAGATCCAATCAGGTCGACAACCAAGATTAACCCTCATGAATGCAAAGTAACAGTTTCCTTAAGCATATTTACGTTTGGTTTCCTCTATTCCTCTCCCTTTCTGTCATGACTCCTTCTTATACTTCTCCATTTCTTCCTACCTTAACACCACCAGTACCCCAAGAACCTGCTCAACCCCTTCCTTGAAGCCTCCCATTACCTCCTCATGATCCGCATTCCAGTTGAGGACTGGGGATAAATGCTAAAAATTCTATTATATTTTTTCTTTTATGTATATGTTTTTGCCTGAGTGTATGTATGTGAACTATATGTGTATAGAAGCCCTCGGGGGTCAGAAGAAGGCATCAGATCCTCTGAAACTGGACTTACAGGTAGTTATAAGCTACTGCATGGGTGCTGGAAACCTAACCTGGGTCCTCTGGAAGAGCAGCAAGTACTCCTAACTTTTGAACCATCTTCATCCTCTAATTGATTTTTTTTTCTTAAAAATTACAGTTCTTGAGGTTTGAGCTATGACACTGTGATTGAGTGCTTGCTTACTATGTCCAAGGCCCTGGCTTAGATCCCAAACACTGGAAAGACCCAAGGCTTTTTTTTTGTTTTTGCTTACTTTATACTTACTTGAACTCTGTCAAAACGAGTAGAATATGCATTGGAATAACTATAGTTCATTATAAATGTTCATGACAGAGGTCTCAAAGGGCAACAGGTTTCCTTGTCTCAGAAAGGTACGGTGGATGCCTCATCACCTGAAACTAATTTTTAGCTATCTAGATCTTTGAGCAGCTTGTAGGAGATGCTTGTTTCTGCCTAAGAAAAATGATACATGTAAGGTCCAAGAATGACTGCTGTTAGAATTTATAAATGGTAGCGTATCCAGATATTTAGAGTAAGCAATGGATTCCAGCTTGTTTAGAAGCGTAAAAGCCTAGTATATATCTAATAGATAATGAGTCTTATATAGATTTTCAAAAAAGTATTCTGGAATGGATTGCATATGACCTACAACAAAGGTACTAAGTCTACCATCTGTAAGATCAACATGGTCATCAAGCCCAGGGCATGCCACTGAAAAGTCTTCAAGAAGGACTAAATTCATACTTTGATGAAAGCCTTTTATACTTAGCCTGATTTTGTACTCCTACTAGGAATGAGTAGCCCTAAGATAAGTTGACTTAAGACATACCCAGTTATCATACGGAAAATCAGAATTGCAACCATTCTATTGCTCACATGCATTTCGTGTTGATCAAAAAGAATGACGTCTGTAAATGTTTGTAAAACAAAACCTGGTTAAGACAAAATACCAATAACATTTTTATCTCTTTCTTCCCTTTAAATGTTTCCAAATGAATCATAGTTTTTGATAGAAATACTAAAATTATTAAATGATAGCACCACTACAGTAATTTTTCTGCTTTATGTGGACCCTGTAATGTGATGAAACAGATTCAGCCTCATTATCTTTATAGCCCATCACTCTCATCAGGCATGACCAATGGATTGATATTCACTTCTAGGACAAATCTCTCTGCCATTCCTGTACCAACATTAATTATTTTAGACATTCCCTTCAGCGTAAGCACACAGAGACTTCAGATACACAACTGACATAATTTCCTTCCTTCCAAAATCAATGGTAACATGTATATTTCATGTGATTTGGGGTTCCTTTTGTCTAAATTAAAATTTTTAGCATTAACATGAAAAAAAAAGTTAATTCACATCTATCCATTCTCTACAAGAATATTTTATATTTGCTGGGTTACTCATCGAGAATGAGATTTCTTAATAGCTTCCATGCAAGAATTTGTTCTTACTGGAATTGAGTAATTTTATGAGTACTGAGATTTTGTAGTTAATAAAATATATAGAATGTTCCTGTATCTATAGGAACCCCCACGGGTTTTTTTTAGACATTATTGTAGGTTAGTAGTCTTCTTTTGAAGTAGTCTGCCTTATATATCACTTAGTAATGGTTGAGGGAAAACCAATTGGGAGTTTCTCATTTCATTTTGAGATGATTAGCTAGATCTGAAAAGTTATTTTATCAGCAGGTTATGTGTTTATTTTCTATTTTACTCATTAAAACCCAATCTAATTAAGCAATATTACTTAGCCAAAACTCTTGGGACCCTAATTCTATTCTATGTAGTTCTAGCCTAGCTTTTTGGAAAGCTCACAGTAAAAGAACTACTCACTGCTTCTTACAGCCAAGTGAAGAGGTATTATTAAGTTTCCATTTTTTTAGGCACAGAAGAACCATTCTGGCAGTTACATCCCTCGGGAGAAGCCTCCTGGCAGCAGGTATATGACAGAAGTCCATTGATCCCTCTGTGACTGAAGGGCTAGTCTCTTCCTTGAAGCATTCAGATTCTGCCTTTGTATATATAACCCAGCAAAGACGGTTCTTATATTAACAACCTTCCTTACCGCATCATCGAGTGGGAATCTGACAAGTCCACAGACTGTCCCATTATCATGGCAGACACTACAGCATTATGAAGCCTGTGGATACTTTGTGGGTTTCAGTCTGGGATGTACTATGTCCCAGTTGAGTCCTGAAAAAAATTATTGATCTTATTTAGGGCTTACTTTTATTATCTGATGATAGTAGATGTAATGATAACTTAAGTGGGATATCATGAGAATCAAATAATATAATAAATGTGCAAATCCTACCTACTGAGTATTCAGCTGACAGTCAGTTATAAGCATTATTGAGTTCTGAATAGTGTTTTGATGTGCCTTTTTTGGCATTGTGACATTCTATTTATAAAATAACTATTAAGATGAAATAGATACCACATCACCATGTTCAAACAGATGTGAATCAGGTTTATTTTGTTTTGATGTTGGTTTTTGAATGCTAAAATATTTTCATTCAGAAAAGAAATACAGTGTGGTTAGTGAGGTAGCTAAGTGGGACCACATAAACTCTATCCTCATAATTCACATGATACAAGGAAATATTTGATATTCTCTGACATACACACACACACACACACACAGAGAAACACACACATATATACATACATATATGCATGTATACATAGATACATAGAAAATGTATGTTCATGTACATTAGCAAAGTTTTTTAATTAATTTTTTTCTTAATTCCTTGACCCAAAGAAAGCCTTTATTACCATTTATGATTGTAACTGTCTTTGGTATTTCTTTGGTTACTTTTTTGTATGTATTAGAACATGTGCTAGGCAGGTGAGATGGATTGATAAGTGTAGGCTCCTGGTCTGTCACCAGGCCTGATGACCTGGGTTCCATCTTGAAACACATATGGTAGATGGAGAAAACCAACTCTTACAGGTTTCTTTCCAATTACCATGTGACTTCCAAGGCCTATGTGTACCTTTACATACATATGCATGCCCATAGACAGAAACACAGTCAGACAGACTTATTTTGTAGCATAATTTTAATGATTCAATTATAAATAGAATGCACGTATTATAGTAATCTCACACAGCTAGGCATTGGGTAATTTATTTTTTTCTCTTCCTCTTTTTTATACACAGTGTTAGAAACTACTGTTCAATGAATACTTCCTAGACCGATATCATTGTGCACATCTGAAAAAAAATATTTTTCTTAGAACAAACCCAAAATGCAGAATCCTTTGTTCATAATGAATGCACATTTTAATGTATTGATTAAAATGATTTTAAAATCAGGTGATAACTCCTAGTGTGGTGGCACATGCTTTTGATCACAGCATGGGAAGGGTAGAGACAGGCAGATCTCTGAGTTAGAAACCAACCTTGTCTACAAAGTGAGCTCCAAGACATCCAAAGCTACATTGAGAAACCCTGTCTCCAATATATATACATTTCAGAGCATCCTTGAAATACAAAAATAGAAAAAAGTAATACATAGAGACATAGAGTTAAGTGTTTTTTTCATCCTTGATATGAACTTAACAAGTTCCAACCCATGTATTTTACTGTCTACTTTTTCATAAGTAACTGTTTTCTAGCCCTCCTGGAGAGAGTTGTTTGCTTATTTTCAATACTGCATTCAATCAAATAAAACCTGTGCCCTTTCCCTATCCCTCCCACCCAGAAGGAATCATGGATGGCACACGTTCTGCTTTCTTTCTTATCTCAGAAGTATTATGTTCTTATTTTGGGCTGTATTCTGTTTTTATTTTTGATACTGTGATAAACACTATTACCAAAAGCAGCTTAAAGGAGGAAAGGGTTTTATTTCAGCCTACATTCTCAAGTTCCAGTCCATAGTTAAGGGAAGTTAGAGCAGGAATGGAAGCAGAAACCATACAAGAACACCGATTACCAGCTTATTCTCTGGCTCCTTCCCAGGCCTAAGCTCCTCCTGCTTTCTTTTACAGCCCAGGACCACTTGCCAAAGGAAGGCAATGTCCGCAGTGGGCTGGGTTCTTCCATGCTAATCATCAATGAAGGCAATGTCCTATAGAAATGCCCACAGTCCAGTATGATCTAGACCGTTCGTCAGTTGAGGTTCCCATTTCCCAGGTGACTTTAGGTCTGAAAACTGACAGCTGAAGCGAGCCAGGAAAGGCTCAAGCTACATAGTACCTCACTGAGGGATACAATGGTTCCAGCTTTGCTCTGGTAAGCTGTGCTGTAATAAATAATCATCACCATACAGTATTTGTACTTTCAAATATATATATATATATATATATATATATATATATATATATTGAATATGTTTTCAGAAGTAAGCTTGTTGATCAACTGAGTAAGAACTTAATAATTGTATAAAATATTGAGAATTGCTCACTATGGGGACTTGATATTTGTACCAACTCTAGAAATGATGGGGGTCTAGAAACTCTAGAGGATGGGGCATCCCATCCTCCAGCCTTATCAGAAGAAGGTGCTATCAAACTATCAAATTTTATTTCAGTAAAGTAGATGAGACATGTTATTTTAAAGTAGATATATTTTATATTGCCTTTCTTGTAGGTGACACTGAATACTTTTTTACATAGCAGCAACTGGCAGTTTTCTTTCTACCTCCTTTAAGGTAGTGGTTTTGGTTTTCCTATGAGGGCAGATGTGTCTTGTAATAGAATTCACCTATCTTTTAATTTATTTATAATGGACTCTGGAGCCTTAACAAAGGCATTGTTGATTCTAAAATTGGAGATAATTTTACCCTGTCTCCCTCAGAGTTCTTACAGTGGCTTCCTCTTTTTCTCCTTCATCTCTCATTGCCATCTCTGATTTATTGGGATATTGTCCAGATGTAAGATGCATGAGGTTGATCCCATTTCATTCTTTTTCTTTTAGGGTGTGTGCATTTATGTGTGTGGTATGCATGTTCACATGTCTGTGTGCAAGTGGGTGTATGCAGGTACAGCTGCACCTGGGGACAGCTGATATATGCTCTTGCAGGTGAAGGTTGAGTCTGATAGGAAGGATTTACCTAGAGCATTCCCTCAGCCTTACTTATTGACAAAGAGTCTCTTGTTGAACCCAGAGCTCACCAACTGCAGGCAGTCCGGCTAGCCAAACGGCCTGGAGGAACTCCTGTTCTGCCTCCCTAGCACTGTGGACACCATTTCAGCCTGGCTTGTCCGTGTGTTCTGGGACCAGAACTCTAGCCTTCATGCTGGGACAGTGAGCACTCTAACCACTGAGTCGTCATCCTTACTTAATCATTTTTCTAAATTCCATCACTCTGCTATGAAATGAAAGCATGTTTCTGTAGAAACAGATAGGCTCTTGATCATATGTTGAATTTCATTTTGGTTAGCTCGTTGTGCTCTATTTCGTTTCCTGTTACTATGCCTGCTCAGCTCCCAGCTTTCCATGAAAACCTGATTTAGCCCCTTGCTTTCTCTGTATATTTCAAACAAAGAAAACCAAAGATTTTTTTGTTTTGTTATTGTAAAATGTAGCTATACCAAGCTCTTTTTCAAGTGTCCTACTAATTTTCTTGGGGAAAAGTCTAGTACATATTTTGAAAATGCTTCTCTAGGGTTTTGTTGTTGTTGTTGTTTTAAGAATTTACCAGTTACTAAAGTCACTTCAAACTGAAGCCTGTGGTTTCCATCTATTAATTGTGGTTTATTTACATTCCCAACAGAGCAGAAGACCTTACCTCTCTTCCAGTAGCCCATGCTATAGGTAATAGATTGGGTTATTGGGGCAATCCCATGGCAGCAGAACATCCCAAGGGGGCAGTTCACCTCCCAGGAGGGCAGCTCATGTTAGTTCTTCCATAATTGCCCAACTCTTGTTTGTCTTTTGTCCATATAACTTTTGCAGTTAGCTCATCTAGTTCTTGCATAAGCTTGAAATGAAATGCCTCATTAGAATATTTTTGTACAATCCATAATACATATGTACATTATAATGAGAACTGACAATATTATCACCTCATTCTCTGAAAATGTGGTAGTGGCCTTTCAGTTGGGTTTGAGTTGGTTTGGAATTGCCTGGTGACTGTAGTCCCTCTTTTATTTATGACCCTGACATTGCATGCTAAGTTCATTCCTTGATTGATTGATTGATTGGTTGATTGCTGTTGCATTTTATACTGTCTCAATGACACATTCTGTCTCGCCATTTTTAGTCCATATGAATGCTTTAAGTATTTTGATTGCCTTCATTCTGGTGAATTTTTTGCCATTATTTATAGTAATTTTTCCGTTGATTCCTTTATTCCTCTAAGCATCAGTCGTAACCTTTATAACTCTGAATAGTTTTTACTTTTTTTAAAGCCATCATGACTCTTGATTGTGTTCATACACATAAAGTGAATTCCCAGCTGCTGTGCTGAGAACTGTCTTACTGACTATAAAGAACATCTTTTTGTTAAGGAGATATATATATATATATATATATATATATATATATATATACCTTCTGCATTGGGTATTTTCTATCTTTAATTTTTAAAAAAACTCTATTCATTTATCTGTCCTTTGACAATCGCATACATGCATCTAGTATATTGATGACTTTCACCTCCACCCATGTTTACTTCTTTTCTGCCTGTCATTCCCTCTCTGTTATGGGACATATTAAAAAGAAAGAATATTGGTGTGTTCCTGTGCTATGCCCTGCTTCTCTCATTCCCAGCAGGCTGGCCAGCCATGCACTGGCAGGCAATGGCTGACTTGCTTTTATCTCGTGGAGCTCTGAGCTCCATGATCTCTCCATCCAGCTCACTAGGTTCCCACTGGCGGGTCACTACCACGCCAGCCCCATGCTTCAATACCCCCCACGGCCTCTGTGGTGCACATCAGGCAAACCCACACATTGCCTCTGTACCTTTCTCTCTGGAACCCAGACAAGCTGCCATGTGAAGGAAAATGCAAGACAAACTTAGCTCAGAAACAATAGTAACTCAATCTCTGGGCACAACAACTAAAACCTAATCTTGTAAACCTTATCAAAGTCTGATTCCTCTGGTGGTGAATGCTTGTGGATCCACCATACCAGGAGACTCTAGTAGCTACATCTTACCTACATGCTGTCCCTGTTCCAAAAGGCCTCCTCTCTCTCCTGCTTACTCTCTTCCTCTCTCCTACCTGGAAGTCCCTCCTACTCACCCAGTGAGTTGCTCCTTTATTCATTAGGGCCTTGATTCACAAGAAGTCACTGGTATAACTTACTCCTTGTTTGAAGCCCCTTCCAAGAGGGCAGAATTAGCATCCAAATGCAAACAACTCCAGAGCTATCCACAACACCTCCCTTCCATCCAAATTCCCTTTCCATATCCATGTGTTCCCACTGATTTTAACCAGGGCCATAGCAATATATTCAGTGATACATGCTAGACTCACAGAGTCCATCAGTAGCCAGTAGTTCAGCAGGAGGGGTAGTACCTCATGACCCCTTCTTAATCTATGACTGACTATTGACAGACTTACTCATGTGCAGGCCAAGTGCGGCAACCGTAGCTTTTCTTTAATATGCAGCCACTCCTGAAATCAGTGTTATACAGCCATAGAGCTATACGGTGTATCTCCCTTCTAACTTGATTTTTTAACTTGCTCTTAAGTTGGCTTACAAATTAGTAGGTTTCCATATTTTTTATATATGTCCTTCACTTGGATTAACTCTCCCTTAACTAGTGCATCTACAACTATCTGATTTCACTCTGTCCCCCACCCCCAACACACACACATACACACACACACACACACACACACACACGTGTGCTTCACACGCACACACACAAGGCAAAAATATACATGGGAGAAAAGACATTTTCAACAAATGGTTCCAGAAAAATTGGCTGTGAATAAAAAGTAGAATTTTCAACTCCAAATAGATGAAGAACTTTAACACAAAGTCAGTAACTCAGAAACTGCTAAAGGAAAAATATGGAAAAATCACTACAAAATATAAGTATCAAGGCCTGGAATGATTGCTCACAGATCAGAGTACTTGCTGATGTTGTACTCACCCGCGTTGGCTCACAATCACTTTTAACTCCAGGTCAAAGGGATTCTAACCATTTTTTTTGGCTTCCTAAGGCACCAACACACACATATTGCATTTAGAGTCAGTCAGGCCAACATATGTATGTATATGTGATACAAATTAATAAAATTCTTTTTTAAAAGACTTAGGCATAGATAAGGACTTTTAAAGCAGGATTCTAGTCACTCAGGAAATAAGACGTACAATTAATAAATGATACTTCATGTAGTTAAAACATTTCTGTACAGCCAAAGAGTCTGTCACAAGAGTGAAGAGACAGCCTGCAGAATGTAAGAAACTCCTTGCCAGCTATGCACCTGATAGAGGACAAAGGCCTAAGATATAAAAAAGTTCTCAAAGAGGTAAACATAAAGAAACAACTCAATCAAAAATAGGCTCTGGAGTCACAGTACAGAGTTCTTAAAACAAGAAATAATTTTTGTTGTTGTTATTTCTTTATTTACATTTCAAATGTTTTCCACTTTTCAAGTCTCCCTTTCCTGGAAACCCTCTAACCTATCCCCCCTCCCCCTGCCTCTATGAGGGTGCTCCCCCACCCACCCACCTCACCCACCTTATCTTGTCTTCCTGCCCTGGCATTCCCTTACATTGGGGCATCAGACACACTCAGGCCCAAGGGCCTCTCCTACCACAGATTACTAGCAAAACTATCCTCTGCCACATTGGTGGCCAGAACCATGGGTCTCTCCATGTGTATTCTTTGGTTTGTGGTCCAGTCCCCAAGAACTCTGGGGGGGTGGTGGTATCTGGCCTATTGACACTGTTGCTGCCTCCATGGGGCTGCAAACCTCCTCAGCTCCTTCAGTTCTTTTGCCAACTCCTCCATCTGGGACCCCTGCACTCAGTCCAATGGTTGGCTGCGAGCCTTTGTATTTGTCAGGCTCTGGCAGAGCCTCTCAGGAGACAGCCATCTCAGGCTTCCATCAGCAAGCACTTCCCAGCATCCACAATAGAATCCAGGATTGGTGACTGTATATGAGATGAATCCCCAGGTGGGTCAGTCTCTGGATGGCCTTTCCTTCAGTCTCTGCTCCACACGTTGTCTCCATATTTCCTCCTGTGAGTATTTTGTTCACTCTTCTAAGAAGGACTGAGGCATCCACAAGTGGTTTTCCTTCTTAGGCTTCATATGGTCTGTGAATTGAATCTTAGGTATTCTGAATTTTTGGGCTCATATCCACTTAACAGTGAGTACATACCATGTTTATTCTTTTGTGTCAGGGTTACCTCACTCAGGATGATATTTTCAAGTTCCACCCATTTGCCTGCAAATTTAATGAAGTCATTGTTTTTAATAGCTGAGTAGTATTCCATTGTGTAAATGTACCACATTTTCTGTATTCATTCCTCTGTTGAGGGACATCTGGGTTGTTTCCAGCTTCTGGCTATGATAAATATGGCTGCTATGAACATAGTGGAACATGTGTCTTTATTACATGTTGGAGCATCTTCTGGGTATATGCCCAGGAGTGGAATAGCTGGGTCCTTAGGTAGTAATATGTCTAATTTTCTGAAGAACCACCAGATTGATTTCCAGAGTGGTTGTACCATCTTGCAATCCCATCAGCAATGGAGGAGTGTTCTTCTTTCTTCACATCCTTTGCCAACATCTGCTGTCACCTGAGTTTTTGATCTTAGCCATTCTGATTGGTATGAGGTGGAATCTCAGGGTTATTTTTATTTGCATTTCCCTGATGACTAAGGATGTTGAACATTTCTTTAGGTGCTTCTCAGCCCTTCAAGTTACCTCAGTTGAGAATTCTCTGTTTAGCTCTGTTTCCCATTTTTTAAATAGGGTTAATTGGTTCTATGGAGTCTAACTTCTTGAGTTCTTTGTATCCCAAAAACTCCACCAGGGAACTCCTACAGCAGATAAACAACTTCAGAAAAGTGGCTGGATATAAAATTAACTCAAACAAATCAGTAGTCTTCCTATACTCAAAGGATAAACAAGTTGAAAAAAAAAATTAGGGAAATGACATCCTTTATAATAGTCACAAACAATATAAAATATCTTGGTGTGACTCTATCCAAACATGTGAAAGATCTGTATGACAAGAACTTCAAGTCTCTGAAGAAAGAAACTGAAGAAGACATCAGGAGATGGAAAGATCTCCCATGCTCATGGATTGGCAGGATTGCATTCTTGCCGAAAGCAATGTACAGATTCAATGCAATTCCCATCAAAATTCCAACTCAATTCTTCATAGACTTAGAAAGCAATTCTCAAATTCATTTGGAACAACAAAAAATCCAGGATAGCAAAAACTATTCTCAACAAAAAATATTAATAGCTAATAAATACTTTTTAAAAGTGTTCAGCATTCTTAACTATCAGAGAAATGGAAATTAAACTATTTTGAGACTTCCTTTTACATGGGTAAACTAGCTGACCTTAAAAAAATCAAATTAAAGAAGATGCTGATGGAGTTGTGGAGACAGTAGAACCTATTCACTGTTAATGAGATTTAGACTGGTACAGCCACCATGGAAATAGGTGTGGGCATTCAAAAAGAAAAAGGAAAGAAAGGAAGAAAATGTAAGACTCTGAGGAGTCGTAACTTACCCAAGACCCTCTGAGTGAACACATGGAGTCAGGGATTGATGCAAAATGCAAGAGAAATTTATTGATTCATCAGCATGCTGAGGTCACCCTACATACCAAGATGGGAGGGCAACCTCTTGGAGCCCGTTCAGGGACCTTATATAGGATTTTAGAGCAGCCACCATTAGGTACTATGTGATTGGCAGGACAGTGTGACTTTTAAATTGATTGGTCTTTAGGGAATAAGGTAGCAGGGGCTTAATCAGCCCCTCCCTTCCAACCTACCTGCTTTCTAACCTGTTTCTTCCATGTGCTTGGAGGGAGGGAGGGGACCCTGGTGGAATATCTCAAAGTTCCCTTGGTGACCTCTCAAAAGAAAGAAAGAAACTGGAATTTGTATAGATTACTCATCGTGCATCCTGGAGCATAGGTAATAAATTTTATTAAGAAACACTTAAATTTCATCAAATGCTTTTCACAAACTGTTGAGATTATGTCTTTTTCTTATCATGTTTTAAATTTTCCTGGTATTCAGTGATCCCTGATATTTTACATTTTAACACCATTAACTTCTATCTCTGAATAGCTTCCATGGAACTTTCCTGTGTCTGTTGTGGTGGTTTGCATAAGAATACTTTCCTATAGACTCCTGCATTTGAATGCTCTGTCACCAGAGCAAGGCACCATTTGAAAGGATTAAGAGGTGTGGCAGAGGAGGGCCTTGTTGGCCCTCAGTGGGAGAGGCCCTTGGGCCAGAGTGTGTCAGATGCCCCAGTGTAGGGGAATGCTAGAGTGGGTGTGTGGGTGAGCTCCCTCATAGAGGCAGGGGGAGGGGGATGGAACAGGGGATTTCCAAAGGGGAAAACATTTGAAATGTATATAAAGTAAATATCAAAAAAAAAAAAAAAAGAGGTATCACTTTGTTGGAGGAAGTATGTCACTGGGAGTGAGCTGTGAAATTTCAAAACCCCATGCCTAGTCCAGTGTCTTTCTCTACCTGAGAATCAGGATGTAGCTCTCAGCCACTGCCATAATTGCCACCTTGTCCTGTCATGATGATAATGGATTAAACCTCTGGAACTATAATCAAGCATCCAATTGCATGCTTTTCTTTATAAGAGTTGCCTTGGTCATGGTGTCTCATCAGAGCAATAGAACAATGACTGAGACAGCTGTCTTATTTATTAAAGGCTGCTTTTAGTTCATGCAGTGTGTCTGTACAATGTGTATCTGAGCAAGGAGCAGATGTGTAGACAGCAGGTATTTACCCAGCACAGCAGGAGATGCTTACATCCTAAAGGGTCTAGAAGACTTCTTCCTTCTTGGGTTTGCAACATGAACTAATGTTTGTAATTATTTATTTCTTAAATGCTCATTGAAAAAAAAATCCATCAAAATGTGTTAGCACAGTACTTCTTTTTGGTGTTAGCCCTTAGATGAATTTCTCAACCTTTATTAAGTGATTAATCTATTTTCACTTTTTTTTCTTTACAGTTAAATTTTGCTAAATAACTTGTAGTGATTTGCTTGATTGCCTAAAGAACCTTTTGCAGGTCTTTAAATTTGAATGTTATTTCAAGAATTTGTCTCACGAAGAAGACTGCACTATTTACTTTTCTATTGCAGTGAAAAAAAATACCATCACCAGGCTAGCCTGGTCTACAGAGTGAGTTCCAGGACAGCCAGGGCTACACAGAGAAACCCTGTCTCGAAAAACAAAAACAAACAAACAAACAAAAACAAAGAACAAACAAAAATACCATCACCAAAGCCCCTATAAAAGAAAGTACTTCACTGGGCTTATGGTTTTGGAGGGGTTATAGTCTATGATAGTGGAGCAAGCTTTGGTAGCAAGAACAGCTGAGAAGTCATATCTTGATCTTTAAATACACCCATCCTTTCCTGATCTCAGTACATACACATTTTTAAAGATTTATTTTTATGTTTAATTATGTGTAGGCATGTGTATCTGCATGTGTGAATGTCCATGTGAGTGCACGTGCCATGGAGAAGGCCACAGGTATCAGATCATTTGGAGCTGGAAGGAGAAAGAGAGACACATTGGGAATGGCATGAGCCTTTTGAAACTTCAAAGCCCATGCCCAGTGACACACCTCTTAAAAGGAGGCCACACCCCCTAATCCTTCCTAAACATGTACCCCAACTGAAACCAGTGGTTCCTATTGGAACCATTCTCTTGAAAACTGCCACAAAGACAATTCCTATTTGTATGTTACTCTTTAATTATATTCTTAGCTGTTCTTTCTTTCCTGGTTCTCCTCTAGGAAGAAACTGTATATACTTAAGATCTGTTAATCATTTTCTCTTTTTCTCCCAACTCTCTTATTTCCTATTTTGTTTTATTTTCCCTTCTCATTTCTTCTATTTTTCTTAGTAAGTTGTTTTCTGTAATTTTCTGCTCTTTTTATTTTTTCTTTATTTCTTGAATGACTGTTTTATTTTAAAAATTATTTAATGAATTTGGGAAAATCACAGCCCTTCTTCATACATCTTTACCACTCCTGCTTTGGTGTTTTGTGGGTGTGTGCTGATAAACAGAGTCTCAGCCTGGGGCAGGGATTGGGTGGAATGGAAGTTGGAGAATCAAACCTGAAGGTGGGGGCAAGATAATTTACCCAATCTTCTTGATACTTAACAAAGAAGCTCTTAAAATATTTAATACCCGAGCGATTGCTTTATACAGAGGACCTTCTGTGCCTCTTTGTGGGCATATCCGTACCCTTCCCTCAACTATGGATAACTACATTGTCTGTTTCATAGGTTGCTGCATTTTGCTATCTTGGTGTGTGAAAGAATTACCACTTTCTGAGATCTCTAATGCTAGGCTGACAGGAGATACCAACTCCCTCCTTCCCACTTCCCACCTTCCCAATGTCCAGCACAGACAGTGTTTTAAATGCTTGGTCACCAGCTGTGGTACTGCATTTTCAATGTTTAAGAGGTGGTATTGGATGACACAGTAGGCCACTGGGGTGGTGGGAATGGGCATTTGATGGTGGTTCCTAACCCTGGTTCTAGTTTAGCTCTCTCATGCTTCTGTTTTAGAAGCATGCAAATACTCGCTGTGCTTGCTCCAGTCACTATACTTTCCCCTAACGATGGACAGAAATATCCATGAAACCATGAGCTAAAATAAAATTTTCTTCTTTTAAGATGGTTATCCAAAATACGAAGTATACCTACCCTTTGCAGATCTCAGTTTGTACATGGTATTTTTTGAATTTATGTTTATTTTTACTTATTTGCATGTGTGTCTGCATGTGAGTGCATGTGCCTATATAGGCCAAAGGTGCCAGATCCACTGGAGCTGGAGTTATAATGAGTTGTGCATCATCTGATATGGGTGCTGAGAACCACACTTGGATCCTCTGGAAGAGCAGCAAATGTACTTGACCACTGAGACATCAATATAGCAGAAATACAAATTTTAAGGTCTGTAAATGACACTTATTTTCTACTTTTACTAAGCATGAATCTGGCAGGGCCTCATTCTTTCTTTGTGCCATGGGTATATATTGCTTTATAAGAGGATATAGAAGTTCCAGTTTACAGTCCTACGGATGCAAGACATCCACTTTAATATTCTTTAATTTTTTTACTTTAATTTTTAAATTAATACAACCTTAAGATCGTAAATCTTAAATAAACAATCTTCTATGTAAAATCAGTTGCAGAAGTTCTCCAAAGTGTTGCTCCCCGCCCTGCCTTTGGTGGAAATGTGTGAAAAGGTATTAGAAAAAGATACATGTCTAAATAAAGACAATAGCCTTGTTCAGTTAAAAAAAAAAATCTTAGCCATTCTCTCTCAAGAACAGAGTAACTGGGAAAAATGTAATTTTAGTTCAATGTGATAATGTTAAAAAATTATAAAAAGTAGTATAAAAATAGACTTGGGTTATTTAAAAGTTGGCCTTTTCTCTTTGCCTTTGTTTCTCTCAGACCTCCATATGTGATCAGGTTTGCTGCTCATGGCAGACAAAGCCTCCAGCTTGTTTGGGAATACTGATAGACTAAGCAAATGACCTGGGAAATCAATCTAAATTATTTTGATAGAAATTAGAAAAAATATATATATAATTGTCAAACAACTAAAATTTGATCTACAAGTCTCCAAATAAATTATCCATGTTTTCTAAGACAGCGTCTCACGCTGTTGGCCAGGCCGGTCTCAAATGCATGTGCTACACCTCACTGTTGCTTCTCAGATCTTCACCTTACCATGTTCAAACATTAGTTGTATCACACACTTAAAATGAATGGTGGTAATTTTAACTTATTATGAATGTATTATTATTGTTAAGATGGCTTAAAACCTCCAAAGTTTGTTGACTGTTGTTTTGGTTTTGTGAATATACTTGACCTAGCTAACAAAAGTATTCTGACAGAAAAAGGAGTAAAGTAATTCAGCTCTCATTTGTTTGATGCTTCTAACTGGTGCAGTGTTCTTTATCTTTCTGTCATCAATTGCTCCCAAGTTTAGTGTGATGTGAATGGAAAATCAGGAGCATAGAATTTTCCTAGTTGACTTTTGTCCAAGGCTCTAAACACTTGAAAGCATTTTCTTGCATTCTGTGATAAACACTGAGGAGGAAATGCGGGCTAGCAGCGACAGCTGTGTTTATTCACTCTGGTGGCCTGAGTCTAGCCTGGATAAAGGACCTGTTTAATTATAACTGACCTCATGCAGCCATCGGCTATTTTTTGTTGACACAGATTTGAAGAGGAGTAGTTCACACAACTTTGGGAGATGGTCAGGCGTCTTGACAAACTGCTTTGTAGCCCATATACTGAGTGCTTGAATTCACGGTCTCCTTTACTTTACTGAAGTAACTCTCAACATCTACCTTTCAGGATTGTTTATATTTAGTATGATGTATGGAGGATGGAGCTCAGTGGTTAAGAGCAATTGTTCTTATAGGTCACATGTGTTCACTTCCCAGCACTCACATGGTGGCTCAAAACTATCTGTAACTCAGGTTCCAGGAGACCCAGTGCCATCTTCTGACCTCTGTGGGCATCAAGCATCCACATGTTACAGATACATACATATAGGCAAAAACATTCACGCATATTAAATAAATAAATCTAAAAATAAAGGAAGGAAAAAGGAAAAAAGAAAAAAAAAGAAGAAAAAATTTCCTAATATGTTTAATGCTTAAATTTATATTTTTCTGCAGATCTGTTTTTATTCTTTAAAGATACAATTACAACAAGTTGATAAAAGATCCCTAGGCCAATCTTGCAAAAAGCAATTAGAAGTGGTCACACACTTTTAAGTGACATGGTAGTTGATTCCTGGAACTCATGAGAGACTGGGTCTTTCTAACGTTTGTCCTCATTGTTTAGGCTATTGTTGACATTTGGAAAAGTGAATTGTGGTAAATATTACCATCTAAATGTATAGCAATTAAAAGGTTCCATAAGACAAGATTGGGTCAATTCCATAGCAAATTCAAGGGAAGAAGTAACATTAAATCCTCAGAGCAAGACCTGAATATCAGCCACATTCAAGCTGGTGAGACTTTAACAGAACTGAGATAGGAAAAGACAAGGAGAAAATTCAGGATTGTGGACTCTGTGAATGGGGCAGAAGTGTCTGTAAGTGTGGCTTATGGCTCTTAGCCTCCTTTTGTGAGGCAGAAATTGGCTCCATTAAGACATCTCTGGAAAGTGTTACTCTGGCCTCTTCTCATAAAAGTCATGGCCTCTTTAGAGACTGAGAATAGCTTTGAAAACAGACGTCCATCTGGTTCTCAGTAACCTGGGAGAGCTGTGGCAAATGGAGAAACCCCAGGAGTGTGCTGGGGTTGGGGCTTTCTCTCAGGGCCAGGAAAGGTGCTCTGCCAGGAGAGGAGTTGCTGGTACCCTTCTTCAGAGTGAGATGCTCTTACGATGCTCGAACAAACTGAATTTCTGGGCTTTCTTCCTTTCAATCCTCTGTAATCAAAAAAGCATCTTGCTTCCCGGGACTCCAGGTTTTCTGACATCCAATTAAAGAAAAATCTGTGTTCTTATTAGAGACAAAAAAGATAACCAGGCAAGGAGGCAAAGGAAGGAAAATGTTGGAATAACATTTCCATCCAGACATGTTGTTATTGTATTAGTTATTTTTTGAAACACTAAAAGAACTAATGTAGCCCATTTTGACTTTGAACTTGCTATGTAGCACAGGCTAGCTTTTGACCCTGGATTCACTTGCTGTGACCTACCAACTTCTGGGAATGCAGTGTTTTCTGATATGTTTGACTATGTGGACATTTTTGGCATTTGACTTAGAGTACTAGTACATTTTACACATGAATGAATTGGGAATTGGAATGGAACCTGTTTAATATGGACTGTAAATATGTATATATATATGTATATATATATATATATATGAAAACATATGTATGTATAAACAAAAGGGTCTTCATATATGCTGTATACACATATATGTGTGTATATATATGTATATACTATGTATTGTATACTAAACTTTATACTTAGCATTTAATGTTTAAATGTTGTAAAATACATATTTATAAACAGACAAGTTAGTAGTTTCATAATAAGCTCGTGTATTTGGGTTGTTTATTTATTTTGTCAATAAACATTGAATGCTTAGTAAACTGATGGCCCCATTTGGCAACATAGCCTGAAGCAGACAGTATTTCTGCACATTCACTAATGGTCTGGATCCAGGATAAAATATGAGTGCAGAACCAGAATTAAGCACAGATTAAACGTGACATACTGGCAGTGTTTAGAGACCATTTGTAAACACTGTGCTGTATGCCTCACATGTGTTTCCTCACATCATCCCCAGGATTCTGTATGGAAGCTATAATGCCCAATATGCAGACATGAAAACTGAAGATCTTAGCTATAGAATGTCTTACCCACTGCTGTAGAAATTGTGATTTCTGAGAGTCATGAATTTCACCTGATCGCCTGCCTGGCGACAATGGAGTCAAAGTACTTGGCTGTGTGTGTGAGCAATTGTGTGTCTAAATCACCAGACACTTACATTCACAAGGCATGTCACATTTAGGCCATCTTTAGAGTCTCTGGGCAGCTCAAATTTTGTCTTATATTTCAATACTTTTTGGCAACTATACAACTAACTGCCTGGGTACCTACTGGATAAGCTTAATAATAGCTAAAAGACCGAATGAAGGAGAATAGATGTAAATCCCTAAAGTTAGTTTTTAGATCATGGTTCGTGAAAATTATTTCAGTGGTGTCCATGAGTGGAGTAAATTGGACAAATGAATGAAGCAGCACTGGGGGAAAAATCTAGACAATCAGCGTGATGGAAAGATATTAGCAAGATGGATGGGGTGATCGCCTTGAGAATGCTGATGAAGTACAGAATAATATGAGACTGAATACAATACAGGGCCAGTGAGGGAGAGGGTAGCAGCAGATGACAGAAAGATCCTCTTAAGAACCTAAAATCCTGGATGCTTGGGACTTTGTACTGCCTGCGATGTGACGGCCATGTAGAAGACAGAGCTTCTCTTTCCTTTGGACTGCCTTCCCTTGTGATTAATACTTCAGTTTCACATTGCGGTTAAGTTTTACATTACATGGCTCTGGGCAATCACAGAGTGGAACTGAGTCGTTACTATTCTCCAGTAGTTAAGCTAAGCGCACATGCTTTCAGTCTTCACTTTGTAGAACACAGTCTGGAGACAGGTGGCTAGCCAGACATTTATATACTCCTCTTAGAGCCTAACAAGTAGAGGCAGATGCTCGCTGCCAACCATTGGATTGAGCACGGGGTCCCTGATGGAGGAGTTGGAGAAGGGCCTGAAGGAGCTGAGAGGGTCTGCAGCCCCCCCCCCGGGGGGGGAGTAGCTACAGTGTCAATCGGCCAGATCCCAGGAACTTCCAGTGACTGGACCACCCACCAAAGAATACACATGGAGGGACCTATGGCTCAGGCCGCATATGTGGAAGAGGATGACCTTGTTGGACATCAGTAGGAGGAGCAGCCCTTGGTTCTGTAGGGGTTTGATGCCCCAGTGGAGGGGACTGCCAATACTGGAAGGCGGGAGTGGGTGGGTGGGTGGGTGGGGGAGCAGGGGAGGGGGAATGGGATAGGGGGTTTCCAGAAGAGAGACCTGGAAAGGGGATAACATTTGAAATGTAAATAAAGAAAATATCCAATAAAAGAAAAGAAAAGGGGGGGGGGTGTTTTGCTCAGTCCCTGGCTGCCCAGATTATTAAAAGAAAACGATAGCTCTCAAATTGTGCATTCTAAGTGGGTGAGCCCCTCATGTCTATTTAACCGCTCACAAAAGATTAAAAATGAGATTGTTCCAATTAAATTTCATCTTTCTTTTTCAAAAATAAATATTTGCTTTTTGTTTTATGTGTGCAAGTGTTTGGCTCACACTTGTTTGTGTACCACATAAATTCCTGGTGCCTGCAGAGGCCAGAGAGGGAATTGGATCCCCCTAGAACAAGTTAGAGAGTTGGAGACACGAGGGCATGTACACAAGCTCATGTGCACACATGCATGCACATACACATGCACACACATACATAACTAAAATATTAAATGTTTTAAATATTTTCTTATTTTCACTTAATGCATTCAAAATTATTCTCCAGATTTTACTAACCTAATAAAAATATGTAGAGAATGTAGAAAAATATCCCCAAAGAACAAAGAAATCTGATTAAAAAATTCAGTATTATAATTTTTAAAGAACTTTGATAATAATTTTACCCTGTAGAGAGATTTTTATCTTTAAAAGAAAATGTTTATTAACTCAAATCAACTTCTAAATTAGAGGGTTGTCAGTTAATATAAAAGAGTAAAGCAAAAAAATATTCCAGCCTCTGGTGAAAGACATTGCTGGAGGGTAGAAGGGTTTGGGGAGATGAATCTGAACAGCCTCATTGAGTATCAGCATCCTTGTCTGGACAGTCACCATCATTCCATCAACTCATTCCCTGACTCACTGAGCATTAGTTGGAAACTTCTGCTCTGCACTAGAGCCGTCATCTAGTGGGAAAAGTAGAAATGAGTATTGACTGTTACAACTGTTATTGAAATGATCAGGGTTCATGGCAAACACTGGGACATCTCACCTAGCTGTCTGAGATCATGGAATCCTTACTGGGTAGCTTCATCCTGGAATCAATTTGAAGGATGCATAGGAGTTGGCATGGATACTGCTCAGGAGATATTCACTGATGGATAATAATTCTCTAGAGGTCTTGGGGAGATACTAGACAATTTGAGGACTACAGCTATTTGAACAGGCATGGTTTAAATTACTGTAGCTTAGATACCACCAGTGTGAAATATTACAATTTATGGGGCTACTCTCAAATAACTCAGAATTGAGGGAGGGTAGGTTAAAAGAGCTTTGGCCTTCTAAATAAGTACTATATTTTGGGGTGATTTGCTGTAAATGATAACACTGTTTTTTTTTTTTTCCAAATCAATTTATATTAGACAGTGACTGAAATTGAGTTAGGAAACAGCCAGATCATGAAAATCATTGAAAGGCATGCTAGAATTTTTGCCTTATTTTTAGATTAAACTATAAAAAATCATAAATTATTTTTAAGCCAATGTATTTGCATATAAAATACCATATTCTGAAACTACAGATCACCTCTACTGTCAGCAACAACATCTTTTCTTCTAAGAAACAGCAACAGCAAGGATTGTAATGGTGGGGTTTTTGTATAAAGTATTTGTTTATAAATCAGATGTTTACAAACTTGAAATAAATTTGATAAATTTATGGTGGGGTAGAACAGTATAATCCAAATCAAACTAAGATCCAAAATCAAACTAATCTTTCCATTTTTATATCTACAGGCAGGAGATAGTCCAGGTGGGAGGGGACACATTGAGTCATAATGTTCCTAGGAAAGGCTAGTCTTGAGAATGCCAGGGAAAGCTATGCTGTGGTTGGCCAGGACACTGCCTTTTGGGAACTAAGCCGAACCTTCACACCTGTCTTTATTAGTTTTAAAATAGAGCGAGAGAGCAAGAGAGAGAGAGAGAGAGAGAGAGAGAGAGAGAGCGAGCGCAAGCGCTGAACTGTTGAGATCACTGGCTGCTATTCCAGAGGACCAGGATTCTAGTCCCAGCACTCAGATGGTAGCTTACAACCATCTGAAACTCTAGTTCCAAGCGATCTGACTCCCTCTTCTGACCTCCATGGGCTCTTCATGCATATGGTGTAAACACAGATACACAGGCAAAACACCCATACACATAAAAATAGATAAACAAATAAGTAATTAAAGATGATCTTTTCACTCAAGGTATACTGTGTTTCCTCCACTATGCATGCATACAATACCATTCCCTTCATTATTAATATGTGAGATTGTGTTTGAGGAATCATACCACACAAAAACATTTGGCACATAGAAAAGGACTGGTTCTTAGTGTTGGAATTTAGCTTTTCAAGATATCTAATCAAATGTAGATTTAAAATATACAATAAGGTATGTATGTCCAAATTTTAGTCTGCTAATGATTATTTTTAAGTTTTCCAGTTTTCAGTTTAGCCATTCAAAGGCAAAGCTGCATCCTGACGGCTTTACTGCAGTTTGTAGTGTGGTGATGGTGTATATTGTCATCCATTTTCTCTTTCTATAATGTAGCATTTCAAATAGGGTAAGCTATAATCAGCAGAAATTTACTGACTCAAAGATGTGCAGAAAATCCAAGATCGAGGTGCTGCATTTGGTGAGGTCTTCATCGTGTAATGCTGTGGTTGAGGAACAATAGAAGTCAAGAAACAGCCAGGAGCTGAACACAGAGCTGCAGCATCAGCTTTAGTGGATCCAGGAGGGTCAAGTTCTCAGGGTCTAATCTCCTCACTGCTCCACGTTGTTACCGAATATGTAGCAGAGGATGGCCTTCTCAGGCATCAATGGGAGGGGAGGCACTTGGTCCTGTGAAGGCTCGATGCCCCAATGAAGAGGGATGCTAGAGGGGTGAGGTGTGAGTGGGTGGGTGGGGAGCACCCTCTTAGAGGCAAAGGGGAAGGGGTAGAGTGTTTGCAGAGGGGAGACCGGGAAGGAGGACAGCATTTGAAATTTAAATAAATAAAATAATTTTTAAAAAGTTTCCAAAAGATGCACTCTGGGAATGAACTTCATACTAAAACACTATAACACAAAACCAGTTCTTGACAGGTTTGACTATTCAAGAACCCACTGTCAGCATCAGCCTAAGCTTTAGCTAGTTGGTGGAACTCACTTGGGAAACAAGGGGCTGTATCAAAGCAAAACAAAACAATAACAACAACTGCAAAACACCTCATTTCAGATGGACTGGGATTTGATTCTCAGGCTCATTAGCCACTGATGAGGACATCTTATCCATCACTTGGCTCTCATTTTAGTTATCTTTAGTTATAATTAAGTATCTTCAACTTGGACCCATTCATTCCGGAGAGAGGCTAGTGCCACTTGCAATTGAACTGCCTCCTTAATTCAGTTCAAACTTCACTTTCCAATTTTACAATTCTTTTGCTGTTTAAATTAATCAGTTGAATTAAAAATGAGTAATTACTGGCTCTGTTCCTATAGTAACAAGTGTCACATTCCAACAACTTAGAAATAAGGTGGGTTATTTTCAGCTTTCTTTGTTTATAGCCTTCAAAACCAACAGTGAGGATATGTGTTTTATTTTCTCGTTTATTAGTCACTCGGTCCTAATTAGGAGCCTGTTAGGGAAAAATTAGGGCTCAAAGAAGGTCCTTTTACGTTGACGTCAATGTTAAGTAAAACACACGATATCTTGGCGTTCTAGTTCTTTAAAGATCATAATTGTTTGGCTCTATTTTATTAGAAAAGTGCCACAGGTCCTACATAAAAAACGATTCATGTGCTGATAGCAACAGAATAATTAGCAGTTGGTTTATTAAAAGGTGAATCTCTAACTAATACTTATTAAGTACACATGTGCCAGACACTGTGGTGGGAACTGGCAGCACACCAATTTTATTGAAAAATATAGTTTGGGTGGATGAATTTAAATGTAAGTTGGACGAAACGTTTCTTACTTGAGATGCAACAACATTCAAACCCAAAACATACTTTAGTTTTCAAATTCTAAATTCTCTACTGCATTCCTGACTGAAAAAATGGTGTGGAGAGAAGGAAAGGGAAGACCCCTTGTAGTTACTGCCAGGGACTAGGAAGAAATGAGAGATGAGCATGGAGAGATGCTGTAGAATGGTCCTTAGTACAATGAACAAGGTTGATTGTTACCACGTTGAGGATCAGGGGAACCATTCCATAGCCAAATGATATCTGGATGAATAATCATTATGAAAAAGTAAGTGTGTGTGTGTGTGTGTGTGTGTGTGTGTGTGTGTGTGTGTGTGTAGCTGTGATTTAAGACCTATGTACTTTGTTTTTAAATTTTATATATTACTCAGATGATGAGCCCACATACCATTAATTCTGTTACAGTCAAACATAGACATTTATACAAATTACCACCTCGAGCAAAACTGCTGGGAGATAGCTATAATGTTTCTGAGAAGACAACACTAACTTTGCCAGTGAGAAGTAAAGGTAGGAACTTCATAAAAATAGTTAATTTCTTTTACATATCTATTCCCTTACAATATACAGAAATTGGGCAACAAATGTGTTGTTCTATCTAAAATGACCTGGAATTTGCCGGAGGACGTGAATTGGGGAGGACAGCAAGTTTTGGTCCTGGATATGGTTAATATTACTCAGGACACTCTGAGGCAATTGCATACAGGTGGGCATCTTTTGTAGCTTACAAAGAACTGGATTCAGTTTGGTGTCACTTCCTATGTGTAAAGTTACACAGAAGCACATGTAGAGTCAAATTTGTGTTTAAATTGTCCTCTAATATCTGAATAGTGATGGGGAACAATTCCTTTTCATTAGAAGGACAATAAACAGAAAGCCTAGTCTAGCCTCCAGGAGAAAGGGGGAGAATAGATGGTACCCAAACAGGGACCCCTGGAACATTCAGAGTTTGTGAGTGTCCCCTCAAAGTGGTAGCAGTGCTTTCATCCCTCTTGAGGATTGATTGGTTGTCTCCTTTCCTTTTTTGGTTTGGGCCATCCTGTGGGTCAGGATACAAAAACCCCTCCCCTGACCCAACCAAGGGCCAACAACATCCTGGGAGACAGGGAGGGCACAAAGGGCTATGTTTCTCTCTCCTGAAAGATACAACTGATGTCTTTATTGGGGTATTGGTCTGCATATGCTCCCATTATTTGCTCAATAACTGTTTTCTCAGTTAGGAAGTAAGCCCTTTGCTGGGCAGAAATCTGCCTTTCATTGGCTTTAGCCTATGAGATAGATTTAAAGTGACTTACAGATTTAAAGAATTTTTAACACTTATGGAAGGAGGTGCTCCAACCACGGAGGAATCAAGCAAGGCAAAGATGACAATTTGGCAAAAGGCAGGAAAGGGAAGATAGATCAGCAGACTGTAGTAAGTTATGAAGGCCCGGAGGATCACCTGAGGCACAGAGCTACAGACATGCATTCAGTGTGCATGCTCAAGACAAATTAATCAGATATTCTGTCTCTCTCCCTCTCTCTCTCCCTCCTTTCCTTCTTTCCTCCTGTCCCCTCCCCCTATGTATACATTGTCTAATAGAGCCAGGCTGAGAGAAACAGGAGGGAAATGAGTACCAAACATACTATCCCTCTGTATAAGCACACAGACATGGGGCTGTAAGCCATAGCCATGATGCCATAGCCATGATGCTTCAAGGATTCTTCTGGAATTGTTGTGAAGCTGAGGAAGGAGGCAAGAGCTTTGGTTACCACCACCTTCACTTCTTATTTAAGCAATATTGAACTCCCTGGCTATCAATCCATTTGCAAAACTACAGGACACACAGCAAAAATAAGGTTGCATTGTGTATTGCATGTAGGAATGTGAGCCTACAGTATCCTTAGTCTTAGCTGAAATCATGTCTTCTTTTTCTTTCTCTTCTCAATGAAATTGTAACTCCAGCAGTAATAGAGTCTCTAGAGCTTGCCATGTAAGGAAGCTGTCTTATTATAGGGCGGGTGGTGGCATAAAGAGAGAGATTCAGGAAGCATTGTTTAAGGCCTGGAATGTTAGGCACGATCTTCCATTCAAATAAAAATGCAGTCAAATTCACAGCCTCACATCCAAAAGTTAAGAGTTGTGTTCCCATAAGAGGGTGTAACTTAATTTAAAACATTCTAAACACAGTACTGTATTCCTTGAGCAGCGATTTGCCACACAACTGATGAAGCATCTATAAAATCATCAGTGAACCATCACAGAGAAAGATGACTTCAAACCATATGCCCAGCTTGGTACTTTAGTTCATGCCATTAAGTCGTCCACTTTCTATATACTGTCAGCCTTTTGGCTGCTTGCATACTGGTTTAAGAGCTATTTCCTGTCATATCTATTCAGGAAGAATATCTAGATTGAGCGTTCCCACAATTTAAGTTGGCCAATTAGATTAACAGTAAAAATTGTATCTAAAAATCTGGTAGAAGATATTCAGTCTTCTAATGAGATTTTGGATCATCTGAAGATTTAATGAGCTCATGATCTTCCTCAAATGAAGCTCCACAAAAATATTAGTGTTCTTTGAGCACTTCTGGAAATTCAACCCAGAGTTCATTGCCTGAAGTAAGAGGTAGTATTTGCTAAGGAGCAATTCATGTAATCGTGGGTGGAAGGTGGTAAAAAGGATGCTGGCGGTCTTAGTGGTAAAGGGGTAAAGGGTTTTTTTCTTCCAATAAATTTTTCTGAGGCAAAATTTCAAATAGCTGTGTTGTACAGATATTATTATATACACCAGCTAACCGAAGTGTGTGTAAAAGTCATCAGTCTGAAAAAAAAAGTTGAAGAGTTATCAGTCTACTTTCACTGAATTAATAAGCTCCCCGATTAGCACCTTCAATATGCATGAGTTAGCAAGAAATTGCACCTCTGCTCCTGTGCTTCCTGAATATTAGGCATCAAGATAAGAGCATTTGTTCTTCTGAATACTAGTATCCATTTGCAGTGCTTTCTTCTGTTTATGTGTGTGCTCAGGTGGTATGGGTCACATGTGTGTGGAAGGGTATGAATGTGGCGTGTGTGTGTGTGTGTGTGTGTGTGTGTGTGTGTGTGTGTGTGTTCCTTTTTAGAGCAGGGGTTAAGCTTCGATATTATTCCTCAGGAGCCATCTACCATACTGATTTTTATCCCAAACATATACTTAAACACGATGCAATTGGACAATGGTCCTAACAGGTTTTGTGTGCTGTCTACTGAAATATAATTGTTCATTTGTTTCTCATTGATCCAAAGAAGACCTCAACACCACAAGTGATTGAATATAGCTAGCAGAGTCTCTTGGGCTTTGTGAGGTAATATTTGGTTCCCTTTGTAAGTATTTATTGCTATAATCAGTAGTTGATGAGCTGCTAGAAGCCTTTCTGTCATTAAGAACAAAATGGTTTCATTCATTAGAAATTGCTCCCAATATTCTCACCTTAAATCGCTAACCATGATAAATGAGTCAAATTTTCTATGGGTATGAATTAAATTAAAATTAAATACATTTGCTCAGACTTTGTAGTGAAATACTTTATCTAAGAAATGCAGCATAGCCACCCATTCCTTTTCTTTCTTCCATGCCGGGAGTAAATGATGCTAAGTGTGTTGTTTCAAAAGTTGAGTTGAAATGTAATCTCCAGTGTGAAGATATTGAAAGGGGGTTCTTTTCAGAGATAAGTAGGTCTCAGAGGGTAGAACCTTCCAGGATAATTTTGGTGACTTTAGGAAAAAAGTCTGAAAAGGGTCTTTACTTCCTGAGTATCACAATACAGTAAAGACCACAATACAGTGAGAAGCTGTGGGAGGTCATCAGTACCTGCAAACATCTTAGATGAGTTACTAGTAGAAATCCACCTCATCTCAGACATTCACCCTCCAGAACCATGCACAATATATATCTGTTGTTTATAAGCATTGTTATAGCAACTGAAAATGATGGATAGTAAGTGAACAGGTTGCTTTGTGTAAGAACATACTGACATGCTTCAAGTAGGAGAATGGAGCTATTTCCACAGTCATTACTTTTGAACACATTTACTGAGTGTGTACTATTGTACTGGCTTAGAGTTATAAGAAGTGTCATAAGAGATTCTATAGCTGATGTTGGTACTATCTTCTCTAGAGTCCTTTATATGGGTGTCCCCACTTCCCAGCTCTCATAGATACTATTTGATTATAAATTGTAATTACAGGCCCTCCTCATTGCTGTCTCTGACCGATAAAGATGAGAAGTCCAGAAAGACTTGGGGAATTTTGTATCTGTCACAAAATGGCTGATGGCAAATTACCTGGGAGGGAAGAAGAGAGGGAAAGAGGGAGGGAGGGAGGGAAGGAGGGAGGGAGGGAGGGAGAGGGAGAAGGAAGGAGAGAGGGAGAGAAGGAGAGGGAAATTTTCTGTAGGATAGCCTATACTCTAGAGACTAATCTATTTCCTGACTCAGAAGAAGGCTCAGAACAGATTTCTCTCTATGAGAAATGTATAGCGCTGTCTCTATGTCTGGCTCCCTCTGCTCTTGTGGAGTTCTTTCCCTTACTTGCCTACAGTTTTCTTTCGAGGCCACAAAATCACTGTTTTATGCTCTTTCTCTAGAGAACATTTCTACTACAGATTCAGAGAGTGGTCAGAGCATTCTCAACAGAATCACCTCTCCCTGCAGATAGCCTTGACTTAGAAGATGCACAATCTTTTCAAAGAAGGCATAATTAATAAGATAAGTGAATCAAGCTTTTAAATTATCTAAAGGGGAGTATAGTGCATTTTTGAAAGAGATACTATGTTAGTGCTTGGGGCTTTCCAGAAAAATTCTTCAGTTGTTTTATAGAAGGGATTGAATAATATTTGAAACAAAACAAATTAAGGTTTGTTTGAGAATTACAACTAGCCCATTTTATGTAGTGAGAAATCGACAGTTGTCATCATTCCATATAATGGTATGCCTTGAAAGCTAGGAAAGGTGCTTGTTCTAAACTTGAAGGCCAGTGCATCTTTGCAAACATCACCTTAATTCTGTTGAAACTACTTCAGCTGATAACAGACTTGCTACTAAGAAGGAAGATTAGTGGTGGGAAATAAAAGCTGAAAAGAGAAGTAAGCTTAACAGAGAGATGAGAAAAAGTGACATTCCACAGTGGTGCTGGGATGGAATGAGGAGGGATATCTCAGAAGCAGGGTTGAAGAGTCTTGGAGTGTAATTGGATCCAGAGAGCAAGGGAGGGAGAATAGCAACTGGATTTGTCTAAGTGGTGACCTCTTAATGCTTTTCCAGAGTAGAATTACTGTGCTGAAGAAAGCGAATGTCAGCATTCTCTTCAAAAATTGCAAACACTATTGCCAGGGGTGGTGTGACTCAGTCAGCAAAGCACATGCTGTGCAAGCATGCAGACCTGCGTGTGATCCCCAACAGCCACATGAAAGCCAGACACAGGGCTATGCACCAGCAATCGTGGTTCTGGGGAAGCAGAGAAAGAGAGATGTGTGTGTGTGTGGGGGGGTGCTGGCTAGCTAGTCTCTCTGTATCAAAGAGCTTCATGTTCAGTGAAATACCCTGTGTGTGTGTGTGGTGTGTGTGTGTGTGTGTGTGTGTGTGTGTGTGTGTATATATAAAATGTAGAGAGCAGTAAAGAAAAACATCCAACTCTGGCCACTGCATTCATGTATCAGTGTGTATGTGTGCAGACTCACAAACACATACACAGAGATTTATAACTTTTTAAAATACTGAACCAATTTAATGGGATGGGATGCTATTTCAATGTTGTTGTATTCAATTTGTTCTGGAAAAACTATGAGTAAATATAAACTTATTGACGGATTTTTGCCAACAGTCCTTCATGAGCTGAGAGAGGCAAATAAACCTTTTCTTAGGTTTTCACCTCCTTCAGATCAGGAGCCCTTCTTTCTGCAGAAGCTGCTGCTGTTGAGGTAGCTGCTGCCGCCTTAGTGCTTGGCGTAAGTGTTGTTGCATGCATATATATATATATATATGACATTTCCTGAAAGTGTAATGCTGTGTTGTGAGGCCTATAGTGATTTATGACAGAGCCGTATCAGGACTGTTTTCTGACTAACAGCCAAGAGAAAATGTGAAGCCCAAATGACATTTTGTAGGCAACCAACGGCACAGCAGGAGATGCGGCAATGCTTTAAGGAAAAAATAAATAAATAAATTAAAAGCACTTCTAGCAAGTCCTGCAGTGGTTGGTATCATAGAAAGCAAGTTTCACTTTTTTTTGGTAAAAAATCCTTTAACCATGCGGAGCCCCATGGTTCCCCAGTTATAAAGCAGTATTTCTTAAAGGATAATCAGGATGATGCAGGTTTCCTTATATTTGCAAAATGAACTTTGGAGAATTCTTTTCTAACTAGTATTGTCTTTCCCTGGTTTCTTGCGGTGCACAGTACCACATCAAAGCTTGTGGCTTGCTGGGTGATCTTTTCTCCCTGGGTCCTATATGTGATGATCTGTGTACTTCATTTTCTTACGCTTGGACTGAGAAAGGAAACAAGAAATGAGCATGAGCTTTTTTGCTATCTAAAACAAACCCAAACCAAGCAAAGTTTTTCGTCTCTTGCTTTGGCATTTCTTGGTGATGTCTTTCCCTTAGGGTGGATGAATTCAGTCCCTCCTCTGCTTTCCAGCACAGTTGTATTATTTCTGATGAGCCCTTGGGTTCTGTAACCATTAAGAAGAGTTTCCTGTTGAGTTAGCTTCTGCTGGCCGAGTGCATGGAAAAACTGTTGTTGCATCTTTTATTTTTACTTTTTGGCATTTCCTGAAAGTGACAGGAAGATAAAGTGACCTCCTGTTTGGTCCTCCTGTGACTCACTGCAACAGCTTCTCATCCTGAGTATCTGAGCCGCTTCCTCCCCTTGCCTCTGTGTGTACAGTCTTGTGTTCCCTCACTTTCTTCTACATCTACTGGAAAAGAATTCCAATGTTTAATAACCTTTCTGCCCCCTGCATTCTAGTGTACACTTGTCTTATTCCTTTGGTAAGCTCATACTCAACAGAACAATGTTTGTAGCGAGAATCTCTCTCTCTTACCACATAGCTGCCCTGCTGCAGATAGACAAGACATGTATTGTCATTAGTCACACTCTACAAATGAGAACCTGAAGGGGAGGACAGAACAAGGTGCTAGTGAGTCCAGACTGGAAGTGTAGCTCTAGCTGGGTTTTGTTTTGATTTCTTTTTTCTTTTTTTTTCATTGTCCTAGGGGACTTTTAAATTTGTATATGTCAAGATCCCTAGGAAGAAGCCCGTTGCCATGAGCCACACTGACATGAGAATATGCCTGGCTCTCCTTTGGTGATTTTGATTTTATGCATCCATGGAATGGAGCTGTGTGAGGGCTGATGGGATGATGCCTGAATTTTTGTTACTGACAGCTCAAGTTATCAGCAAATGCACAGCCTGACTCAGCGAGCTAAACAAAAGAGAACAGGTGGCATTCCTGAACATGGTTGCACTTTTCTCTATGGATGGATTTGCTTGTGTAATTGCCTTCCCTGCATTTTATATATTTATATCTAACTTGAAATCATATGTGTCTTTAAAGTATAGCTTAGGTTTGACTTTTGTCCCTAGTCACCCTTTCTGTGGTAAGCCTTCCCTAATTCTCCCCTATGTGAGTCCTTCTCATGTCACGTGACTTCTCAGAGGCTGCATTATATGATTGCCTATTTTTTTGCATCTGTTTTTCTTCAGTTAGACTATGAGTTCAGAGCATCTCTGTGTCCTTCATATTTGGTGTGTGTAAACACCAAGGGTGGGTAGTAAATGCACCGATGGGAAGGTAAATCTTTTGCCCCCAACAAAAGTCCACTGATAGTTTATATTGAAATATATTTGAAACTTAGACAAGAAAAAATATCATCATGTATTTTTGTTATTGTTCAATCTTCTGACTTTTATTGTATTTGTTCCAGTGAAAGAAGTTTACATGCATACTTTTCAATTCTGTTTTAAGACATACCATAATTTCTAAGCTGTTACTAGTCTGTTAGGAATGTACCCACTACCAGTAACAGAGCCAAAAAGTATTTTTGGTCTGTTCAAGTCAGGATTAAAACCAAAGGTCTTAGAATCAAACAGACTCCAAGACATAGAACACACTTCAAGACAAGCTGTTTGAACTATACCGCATTGCTGCCATCTTCCTGTGGAAACTGGGAACCAGTATAGAGTTAGGGTTTAGATACAGTTCTTGTTGGAAAATCATCAGAAAGATCGACTGATCTTTCCTAGATCAGGTTTGTGTCACAGTTTCTGTTCAGAAAACTGTCACCTAAATGGAAAGCAGCTCCTGTTATAGTGTCTCAGTTTGGTAAGTAAACCACATGGGACTCCAGTTGTTAGAGAACCATAATTTGAAAGTCAGAGTGTGGGAACTGGCCAGGGCACAGTGATTAGGGAGAAGGGATTAAATTCTACATTGGTAATATCCATTTCTGGTCTTTATACTATTCTCCTGGCTGCCAGTTTTCTACAAAGGATAATAATTACCCTGATTAACACCCAACTCTTGCCTTCCTTTCTTGTAATAGTGCATATAAAGGGGCCTGAGGCAGCCCTTAGGCACTCATACTATATTTATACGCCAAACTGAATGAGACAAAACTGAAAAAATGCCCAAGTCCTATCCCCAGCCCCCAGCCACCCTCCTGTTGGCTGGATGTCATTCAAGATGTCTCAGCACATCATGTTGACAGTTTCCTGACCTGAGCCTGCTTCCTCTTATCTCTTGGCCCATGGATTTTTCTCAGGTGTCCCAGAGTTCTGCTCCATCACCTAGTTCCACCAAAACACCAAGAACTGTTCTCCCACAACCAGCCAACTCTTCTCTCAGGGCAGAAGAACCCCCGTTTGCTTTATGGTGATGGCCCAAGTGCTCAAGGCTTGCTTTGGAGGCAGATGAGTTGCAGCCAAAGGCAGCTTAATGGTTTTTCTCTGAAACCCTTAGAACTTGCAAGGCATCCCCTCATTTCTATTCTTTGTTTGTTTGTGGGGTTTTTTTTTAAAGTTTTATTTTGTATTCCCACTTCTATAGATCCTGGTAAGAAGTCATGTTTGACCTCTATACTGTCCCAGCTCTGTGTGCTCATTACAATGTAGACATCTTATATGAACCTGCTCTCAAATGTAAACTTTTCAAATGTCAGCTTCATATTCATAGTAGTATCACTGACCCCAATGCCTTGTATACAGTAGGGTCTCAGTAGTGGCTGAACAAATTTCAAGTTTTATTAAAATAGAACTTAGTCCTTTGTTTCTCCCACTTCTCTTAGATTCAATTACCTAGGTAAATAAGAATTCAAATGTCTATTATTGTTTATTTACCACACAAAGTAGAAATAATATATTTTTGTTGAGACTTTATTGATGGGAAAAATAATTATGAAATGTCTCTCTATGTGGGATTGTATGTACACAGATGAAGGTTGATTAATATGGGGTACTGTTTTTAACTAGTGCAAAACTGACGATACTGGTTTACTCATCTGGGCACCACAATAGAGGTGGCATCTGGTGAGCCAGCCCTGAAGTCATAAGACAGGAGAGCTGGCTCTGCCCCTTGTCAGAGGTATTGGATAAGCTAGCTAGGGCAGTACTGGAGAGCTTGCCCTTGGTGGTAAGGGTACAGGAGAGCTGCCAAGCTGAACAACTCGGCTACCAGCCAGGCCTGGACCCAGGGCTTTGAATTGACCCACCCCAAAATCTACCCCATCTATGAACTGCAGGAGCAGGAGCACGTGTACAGGCCAGTCCTGCAATCCAAAGCTGCAGGATGTCCATAACACAGCAACAACAGGATCAACGTGATAACCAAGAGGAATCCTTGTGAGGATCCAGTATTGATAAGTGTAGCAAAAATCAGAGGCCTTGAAACAGATCAATGGCTCATTGCAGTGAACATTTGCAATTAAAGATGTGTGGATAACACTGACACATGGCAACTTTCACAATGAGATGGGTGGTGTTGCTGCAGCTACTGCTGCTGTTGTTTTGGGTTTTGTTTGGGGGGGAAGTTGCAAAGGCAGAGGGTGATTAGTAAGGGATGGGGAGATGAGTGGGATTAGGGTTTATGATATGAAATTCACAAAGAATCAATAAAAGGTAAAAAGAAAAATACAGTAATCAGAGACGGTGAATTGTGGCTCTGAGGAGGGAACTACAGTGGCTCCATTAAAGGAACCTCAGGTGCCAAGGTCTAGCACGGACCCACTGTCACCTGTTGGCATATAAGAAAGGTTGCAAAAAAACACCTACTTAGTTACTTCCTTTTGCAATATTGAAGATGCTAAAAGGTTTGGGGAATGGAAAAATGACAAAACTTTTTTTTTTAAATATGAAGGAGATTTCAGAATCCATAGGACTTGGGGGAGTTTCACCAGCACACAGACAGGCAGGGGACTGAGGGTGTTTGGAGAACACACCAGGGAAGACAAGGCAAGCTCCACAGGGCAGGCCCAGAGCTGAGGTAATCGGAATTTTTCTTTCAGCTTGGACACGCTCCACCAAATGTTATACTTGACATGTGCTGCTAGCACATGACAGGAGCGCTCCTAGGAGTTTATATTTTTCTCACTACCTGCTTCAAAGAGAACAGGACAATGGCGTAGAAAATTCAGAAGACACAGCATATTAAAAATTGACATTAAATCCTGTACTCTTCTTGTGATACTTGGTTGGTTTTTTTCTTCTGAAAGATTTTTGTGACTGAGGACTACTGCATGGTTCACCCAGTTTGGATACACAGAGACCAGCCCATTTTTAAATGGTTTTCAAAGTTCTTCTAAGAACCTCCCCAGCAATAGGGGAAGTAATTGGTTTTCTTCAGCTAGCCATGATAAATTCACTTTTGGGTTTCTGTATCTGTGTGGAAGGGAAAGCAGAAAGATGTGGTTTTAGCTGGTGCTGGTGAACTGACAAAAGCTGCTATCTGTTGGAGATGCTGTCTCCTGTAAGGCGTGCAGAAATGGGGTCTTCGCTGGGGCAAGAGTGTTGGATATGCAGCAGCTTGTTCCGAGGGCCCTTTGGCAGCCTCCTCTAGCTTACATTTCATCAGTGTTTAGAATACAGCCGCAGAGTCCAGCTACCAAAGTGTAGTTCTACCTGTGAGAGTCAGCAATATATGTATGCACACAAATTTGACCTTCTCACCAAAGTCTGCATCTGTTGTCCAACTTTCTGTCCTGTTGTACCAGTTATAATGATTATCGATAATGAACTAGATCTATTTCTAGTAGTAGATTCTAATTTTCTACTCATGTATTACTTTCTTGGAATATTATTCTTGCTACACTTTTGCCATTTTCCAGAGAACAGATAATTATCACAAAGAGAGGATTGTCATAAATGAGACATAGACGCAAAACCCAATTAGTATACAGAATTTTTGACTTGTTCTATTTCTTTCCTTTTCTGTTTCTGGAAGGACTGAAGTGTTTCTTAAGAACAATACCCATTGTCTTCTTTTTTTTTTCCTGGACATGTTTGGGTGCAATTTTCCACAAACTTGAAGTAGTTGAAGTGATTATTCATAGTGATGACTTTTTCCTGGATTTAATTGCTTGAGAATAGTCAACAGTGAGCCCTTACTTTGGAAAATTGTACTTTTTGGATGGTGTGTGTGTGTGTGTGTGTGTGTGTGTGTGTGTGTATGAAAAATCTCTCCCCTAGCCCTTTCAGTGCAGCATAAAATAATTTTATCTCAATAAAAAATGGGCATGAACGTGCCTCTTTCTAGGAGGGTGACTTTTCCAGAAGATTACTAGGTTGTTTCCTATGGAGTAAACACTCGTTTGGAATCAATCATGACACGAGCAGACATTTGAAGAATTTGTGGTGTACATTCAATGAATCAGTGTTGTAACTAGTTGAAACTCACTTAGGACTTTTAAAAAATAGTATTTCTATAATGTATAAAGATAACAAAGCTTCATTTTATAAGGTCATAAAATGAACCTGTAGTAGTATTGGACATTGGGTTTGTGGCATGTGTGTGAGTGTGCATGTGTGTATGTATGTGTTTGTGAGCATATGTGTGTGTGTGTGTGTGTGTGTGTGTGTGTGTATGTGTGTGTGTATGCATGCAAAGGAGGGGATTTAAGATAGAGGAATTGATATTGGTTATAGTATTCATCCTCATGTAGGCAATTTGTCTTTGCAACAGAGAGAAGTTATTACAGAAAGCTACAGTTGCAGAAAATATGAAGTTGTAGAACCCAGTTCCAAGTGAGGCATTTACAGCACAGTTCCTGCACCTAGAGTTCAGCGATCATTGTAGAGGATGGGACTGAAAGATTTTAAGAGGCAGAGGAAGGGGAAAAGATCCTGGGAAAGCCCAGACAATGACATATAGGCAACTCCAGGATGCCGAGAGTCAGAAAGAGTCTTCTCCAGGGAAGAACACACCACCTGGGTATCTGATAACACAAGTCATTCCTGCAAACATATATGTACAAGTAACAGTATATGGACTGAATACACACACACACACACACACACACACACACACACACACGGAGGGATAATAGTAATTGAAGAAAAAGAAGACATGAAGGGAGGAAAGGGATGGGTAAAATAATGTAAATATATTATAGACGCAAAGATATATATTAAATGTAAAAGCATATATTGTCACAGTTAAAAGCAGACAAAATGCCAGAAAGAAGAAGGGGAAAGGAGTGCCAAGTCTCACTCTTAACCAAGAAGTTAATTGTAACTGGGAGAGGGATAAACCAATTTTCTCCAATCAAGTGGCCTAGGTGTATCAACCACATTCCAGTGAAGGCTTCATGCTCAGGAGTATTTGACCAACACAAAATTCACTCTATGGTGTGTGTGTGTGTGTGTGTGTGTGTGTGTGTGTGTGTGTGCATGTGCGTGCACATGCACTTCTTTGTTTTGTTTCTTGTTCGGTTTTTTGTTTGTTTTGTTTTTATTTTTGGGAGAAAGAACATAACAGAAGGTGGGGAGAGGGAGTGGGTATCTGAGAGGATCTGGTGAAAGGTAATATATGATTAAAACATATTACATGGAATCTTTTAAAGAAAGAAAAAGTTAAGTCACCAGCTAGGTCATTGTTCATGTGCCATGGGATATTTATAGAATTTTGAATATTCATTCATAATATTTAGAAACAAGAAGACTGTCCTGGCTAGACTATGGGTCTCACTTGGAATGGGAGTCTCTATTCTTATATAAACAAAAGGAAGAAAATATGCTATATTTCAAAACTTTGCCTATACTCTGATCCTGTGTAGTCAACTGCTTTATAACTATGTTTAGAATATATTCAAGAGATTTTATGAGCCTAAAATTGTCCCATGTTTAAAGACCAAAATTTAAGTCTTGTATATCTCCTATCCTGAATAAGCCAAATGCTGGTTTAAAAATACAAATATGTGATTAACTTTCAATTATAGCATTATTTTTAAAAGTCTTAGAACGGATGCAGAAACACATGACAAACAGATCAAACAGGTTTCATAATCTACTTGACACTTTTCCCTTCCCATACTATTTGTTCCAAGGTATTCTAGCATCTTGATAAACAGCTGGTACTTGGTATCCAGGGCATGAGGTCAGGATGCAAGTAAGTTTTGACTGGATGGACTCAAATCCTGTACAAGGTATTTCTGAAAAAACATAAATGGTGCCATGTTCACTTTACTGTCCATATCCTCTTGATAAAGTCTAGCCATGTGATCTAGGCTGACATCAAACTTATTTGATATTCCTACTTTAGCCTCTGAAGTACTGGGGTTGCAAGTGTGGGCTACCAAGCACAGCTTCAACTCTCTACCCATCAATTGCCAATGAATTACTAGACCACACATTTGTTCTTAGTCACTTTGCATGTCCACTATGACTGGGCATCTCTGCACCATGCAATCATGTACAAAGCAGCTTTGATGAGACCCCTTGATACATGTTTTCAAATGTGGGGAGATGGCTTTGTCAGTAAAAATCTTGCCTTGTGAGAATAGAGACCTGAGTTTGAAACCCCATTTCAAAGCTGGATGCAGTGATACACAGCTGTAACACCTAGCTCTTGGGGCTCAGAACTACAGAAACAGGGTGATTTCTGCAACTCACAGACCAGTAAGGTGAGTTGAGTTGATAATCTCTGGGTTCAGTAAGGTGGGACACAATTGAGGCAAGTACATGATATAGACCACTGTTTCTCTCACATGCATGGGTGTACTTGTTCATTGTGTTAGCATGCACATTTGCACACATTCACATGGAAACACATGTATAAAACTCATACCTGTAAAGAGGACATAAATGGCTACAACTTGAACTTTGAAAGGTTCTACCTTTAAGCACCAGATACTACTCCTCTATTTTTTTTTAATGTATAAAGTTACAAGGTCAGTCTTAAAAGCTAACAGAGGACAAAGCTACCATTTTTGCAGAAAAAAAAAACAAACCCCAGCTATTATGAATACTTTAATTCAGTTAGATATGCATTGAACTAGAATTCCAGAAAGGGAAAGGGCTAGTGTAAATTCATAATCCTTTCAGAAAAGAAGCTCAAAGAATATTTCTTAGTAATTAATATCATATTTGAAGGAACCAAAAATGCAAATCTTTAATAATTGAAAAACAAGAAGAATATTTTTCCTTCCATTTGTCTATGGTCACTGGACAATAAATTACAAATAATTGCTACTACCACTTATGATGTTACTGAACTATATTTATCGAGTGATGTTTTTGTAGCTTTTAAAATAAAGCTTGTCTCTATGGGAGCCATATAATTTTTTCATTGGATGAATTAAAGCAGGTGTGGAAATTAAGTGGCAAGAGATATTGATGAATAATTGCCAAGGAGTGACCTTGTGGAGTTCTCTGATTCATGCAGAAGGTGGAGAAAGTTCAGGCTAGAAATTGTTGCATTCTTTTGTGATCCAAGAGAGGATAGAAAATTCATTCTTGTTTACACTTATCTATTCTTCACTCCATCTTTTCCTATTCCTTTCTCTCTTTTTTGGTCAATGTAACAAAAACTTTGTAGAACTGTCATCCATGGCATCACAGAACGTTTTCCCAGTCTTGTAAATAACTTCAAATATACATAGAAAATAGCATCCCTTCTAACTAAAGTGTTAATGTAGGGGTTCTCTAATAACATAGCATTGAGGAGAAACAACAAAGAGAAGAAACAGACTTTTCAATTTTATGCAGAAGAACTTTCCAGACAGAGGGCAAAGTAAGTGCAAAGACCATAAGGTAGAAAGGTCGCTCTGCCATTTAGTGCTGGTCTTGGGGAGATTAATGCATAGTGGTTGATCACTAAATGTTTACAAGATGAGCATGTTGACCCATAATAAATGAATTCATAATGAAGTACACAGTGAAGTATGGCTGAAAATGGCTGTACTTGGTAATAGTAGAGATATTCAATATTACTTTGCACTAGGCAGAATACTCACATATTTACATAAATCACCTTACATAGCTTAGAAAACAATAGTAGGAATCCATACATGGCAAGAATCCCTGTGATGGTTAGTTTTCAATGATAACTTGCCACAACATTAAGAAAGGTTCTGAATGAGAGTTTACCTGGATTAAATTGGTCTGTGCACATACCTGTGGGGGATTATCTTGATTCCTAATGGTTGTAGGAAAGGCTTCGTTTCCTAGGCAGTGGGTCCTGAACTATAAAGGTAGAATAATGCTAGAAGCAAGCAAGCTGGTACCATGAGTGCACTTTCTTCTCCACATTCTTGACTAGGGGTATGATGTGACTCACTGCTTGGATTCCTGCCTTAGCTTCCCCAGAATGGTGAATTGTAACCTGGAATCAAAAGCTGAAATAAGCCATTCCTCTGTAAGTTTTTTTTTGGTCAGAATATTTTATCACAGTGGCATATGTGAAGTTAGAACAACACTGTTATTTATTTATTTATTTGTTTGTTTGTTTGTTTAATGTATACGAGTACACTGTAGCTGCCTTCAGACACACCAGAAGAGGGCTTTGGATCCACATACAGATGGTTGTGAGCCACCATGTGGTTGCTGGGAATTGAGCTCAGGACCTCTAGAAGAGCAGTCAGTGCTCTTAGCTACTGGGCCATCTCTCCAGCCCACAATCCTGTTTTCTAAGCAGTAAATCAGCTATATTTCTATGATATAGTGGCCAACCAGGTAACTGTCAATCTACAGGATAAATCAGGGGCTGTTAAAATTTTAACACAAAGGAATTCAGTAGTTATTGAGAATTCAATGATGTGTTTCTATTTATATATACATAAAATAAAATCCCTATGCCTACAGAGTATAATTTATGATTTAGGAATAATTTTTCTGTGTTAGAGATTGGACATCTGCATCTGGGGATAGCTTTAGACTCAGACAGATAGACTTTAAACAATAATGTACTACTTACACATATTGGTTTTGTTTCAATTCTCCTAGGCACATCTGAATCACCATTTGAATGCAAACCATGTGTGTGTGTGTGTGTGAGAGAGAGAGAGAGAGAAAGAGAGAGACAGAGAGAGAGACAGAGAGAGAGAGACAGAGAGAGAGAAAGGTATAGCAAGAAAATTGGAAATATAATTCTTTTACTATTTAGATTTCTTTTTCCTGAAATAATTCCCTATTACTACTTAGTTTATTCTCTCCAAAGCTTGAGTACTTTTTCTGCTAAATTTTAGGTGTTGTAGCTGATTAAAATCTCATAATTCACTACAATTTAACACTACTAGTAGGGTTTTTTTTTTTGTTTTGGAGTTTTTGTTTGTTTGTCTGTTTGTTTTGAGAAAGCATCTCACTATGTATCTCTAGATGTCTTGGAATTTACTGTGTAGACCAGGCTGGCCTCAAACACACAGATATCTGTCTGGATTAAAGATATGTGTCACCATACTTAATCTCAACGCTAGTATTTTTTACCTATGTACACAGAGTACTGATTTTCAAAATTTAGTAATATATACTATATAAGCATAGTTATTTTTCCTCATCTTTAAAGGTATATGTAATGTATCTCTCAAAGGCATATCCATGATGTTGCTTGGTACAGACCCCCACACAAAGTCTCATAATTATAGTTTGTTTAGAATGATAGACAATCAGAATACAGTATACTAGTGTGATGACTGCTTTGAAGAGAAGCTATAGAACTAAAGCACACATATCCATTCAAGTAGTGAAACTGAAAATAATCGGAAGAAGAGGTGAATTCATGGGTTCCAAAGCAACTCTGCAGTGGTATTTGAGTCTGTGCAACAGGCGGAATTTCTAAGAATGGCTCCTAAGATCTCAGACCTCCTAATCCCATGGTTATGATATGACTCCACTTGTATAATTATTTTATTATAGGAGTGGTAGATACTAAAATAGATTATCTGATTAACCTCATTCAATCATATAGGCCTTTAAAACCAACAGACTTTTAGCCACACTGGATAAAGGCAGTAACTTAGTAAAGAGGAAAGCAAAGGGAAGAGTCAAGATTTGAAGTCAAAAGAATTACCATGCTGTCTGTATGGTTGAAGATGGAGAAACACACTGAGAAGGATTCCAAGCACCCTTGTGGAGCTGAGCCAGACTCCCTGCTAGCTAAGAAAGGGACCCCAATCCCATAACTATGACCACAACTGATCGCCTTGAACTTGGAAATGAGTTCTTCATTAAGACATGCCAGATCATGTCTATCCTTGCTGTTACTTTGATGTTTGTCTCATTTGACTTGGAACAAAGAACTCATAATGACTCAGCTGATTTCTGAATTAGAAAAGCTGCAATATTTGCTTTAAGTGTGCCCATTATTACGAAGCAGTGGATGGCTAATATGATGCTGGAGTGTGTGTTTTGTAGATTTTGCCTAGAAAAGCAGCAAAGATGGGAAGATCACTTAAGACTCATCTTTATACCTAGCATAAAAGATCTGAAAGCTTAAAATATGCAAAATTACCAAATATTATAGCATTGTTTGAGGCAGCAGCCATCATTAAACTAGAGCTATAGATTATCTGTCTTGATATCGGTTATGGACAGTTTGGCATAGTGAGAAATGAAAGGGTGGATACGCACAAGAAAGTCAAGGCTCTTAATAAGTTTTTCTGGGGAACACTATTTGTACAGAAGAGTTTATCCTGGAGAGCTTAGAATAAGGTGCACTACATAAAAGTCCTAAAAGTTTGTGCAGTTTAAAATATGTAAGAAGGATTTCAAACAGGTAAAGTAGGAATGGTGTGTACTGAAACTTACAATCAATAAAAGTAGAAGAGGGAACAGTACATTTGGAACAGAGAAGCACTACTCTTCCTATGTTGAGACTTACAGTTATGGAGAAAGCACCTGTAGTATCGTATTTGTAAATAAGAAGCTTAATTTAAGTATCTTTATTTCTGCAGTCAATTATCATATTTAGTACAGTCTCTGGTGAGAACAGAAAGTACACATGGATAAAAATAGATTTATTTTCAAAGTTTGAGATTGTAACTGTGTTAGCAGGGCTGAGTAGAACCAATGTACTTTGACAAATATAATTTGCTTTACAATTTTCATAGTTTTATAACAATACAGGACATATTGAATGTAACTGACCACTTAGTCTTTCAATAAATGATGATGTGAGAAGAAAAGGATCTCTTTCTGTGACAGAATTTTATGTCAGTTCACTACATCACAGTGATAATTACTGCTGTAAAATTCTCAAATAACTAAGATTACAATAATGTTTAAATTATTAATAGGCCATCCAGGTCCATGATATGCCTAAGTTGTCCAAATTAATGAAGATGATAAGTCTCCATTGTATATATTCTGAGAATTATAAAGCAGCATTATAAGTTATGCCCTAACCCAGAAATCTGAAATAGGAAATGCTTTCTTGGCTGAGGGATGCCAATAGGGATGTGCCATATAAAATTCCACAAATCCCTGAACTCCAAAATGAGAAACACTTCTGTCCTCAAGCATTCTGTATAAGGGACAAATAGTGACTCCTTCAGGTTGGAGGGTGAGGGTAAAAGTCAATGTTTATACAAGTTCTTTGGTTTGCAGCTGCTGCAGCCAGAGTGGGACTATAAGTCATTAAAGTAAATGTATTCTCCAAAAAAAAAAGAAGATTAATAAGTGAAAGCTATTTGTCTCCACTATATCCTCTGCTTTGATGTGAAAGTTGAACTTGCCTTTCAAACAGGAAAATAGTCAACAGTAATTTAATCTCTTTGGATAAGCTAATAATGACAGGACGATAGTAATCTGATCCAGCCAGAGGTGTCTACACAAAGTCCAGCCATCAGCCACAGACAGGGAACCCCGTGTTTTCTTCTTTCTTTCTCTTCTACACTTTCCTCTGGCAGAGCAGGAGAAGCAGACAATATGTTCCCACTACCATTCTTTGCTCTACTGCGAAGCCTAATTTAATTCAGAATCAGTAGTGTATCTTTTCTTTTTCATCAGGCCTAAGTTGAAGTTTGATTTCCAAATAAAGCATTGATCAACATCGTCTCCTCTGACTTTAGTGGTTTCATGGGTCCTCTTGTATGAACCCTGTGAGGATGCTCTATTTTTGCCCATGGTCTAAAATATTTAATTTCTACTTTTTTTTAGAAGCCTTAACCTTTTTTTCTAGTCTTTACTTCGTTTCTTTAAAGGCCGATTAGCTTCATTTGTGTAGTTCATAAATACATTTTCCTTTTTCTACTTTCATATGGATTTATTTTTATTTTTAAAATATAATTATACCATCTCCTCTCTTCTATTTCCTCCCTCCAGCTCCTTTCCATGACTACGATAAAATTTTCCTACTGCATGTACATTCTTTCAAGAAAGATATCATAGCTTCATAATACACAGTTCTTTCCTAGAATAAAACTCTAGAAGTAGGATTAATGGATTAAAAATATGTTGGCTCACAAACATAGTTCAAATACTATATTGAAGAATGAATTGAGACAGTGATACCTGGCTGTGGATAGAATGTAATTCATTTCATCCTTTTCCTTCTGAGGACATCACTGATAAGAGAAAGAATATGCTGGTTAGCACTAGGATTTGGTAATTTTCTTCTGTCTGCCCATCTTGAAAATGGCTTCTTGGTATCTTAGTTAGGATTTCTACTGTTTTGATGAAATACTGTGGCTAAAGTAACTTGGGCAGCAAAGTGTTTATTTAGCTTACATATCCTGAATCATGATTCATTTAGGCAAGCCAAGACAGGAACTCAAACCCTGGAGGAACTTGTAGGCAGAAGCCCTGGAAGAGAGTGATTTACTCTTCTTTCCTCATTGTTTGCTCAGTCTGTTCTCTTATGACACCAGCCCAGGATTGGCACCACCCATTATGGTCTGGATTTGCCCATATCACTAATTAGTTAAAGGTTCTCTCTGCCGAATGTAATGACACATGCCTTTAATCCCAGCACTTGGGAGGCCGCTACAGTTGGATTGGTATGAGATCAAGGTCAGACTGATTTGCAGAGCAAGTTCCAGGATAACCAGAGCTGTTACACACAGAAAAACATCTCTAATAAACAAAAGTCAACACAAAGCAAAACAAATGATTAATAGGCTTGTCTAAAGTCAGATCTTACAGGAACAATTTCTCAGTTGAGTCCCTTCCCCTCAGATGACTACAGATAATGTCAAATTGACATAAAACTAGCCATAACACTTGAGATGACAAAGAAATCATAAGGACTTATAATAAGGCAGCAGGTGAGCCTGACGATAAGCAGATCAACTTGAAAATAAAGAGAATACACCTATGGTGTTGCAAAGAGAACACCTATGTTTGTCCTCTCTACAGCCAAAAGTGGCTCTACAGATGTTAGGTTTGGGTGCACATTGAAAGAGGTAATAATTTTAATGAGACAGTATAGATTTTAGGTCCTCTGTCTTAGTTTGGGCATCCTCAACACGATCATTGTAAGTATAAAGGAACCTGGCAAACTGTTTCTTCTTATGTCTAGATCCACACTGCCAAGCACATTCTTCTGTGATCTCACCTTCTACCATCAGTTCCTCTTCAGTCTTGTCTTTACCCTTTCTAATAAGTTGTCATGGTCTAGCCTTGGCAGTTCCTTGCTCAGAGATTTAGCAAGTAGTATTTTTAGATTTCAACGGTTTTTGCATGTGTGGTTGAAAAAAATTTCCCCATGATATAATATGTTATACTTTGTTGTGACTGCAAAAGTTATTAAATACATAAGCACAGCTTTTCTTTCATTTTATTTTCCATCTACAGGGCTTCTGACACTTTCATAAACTGCTTCTTAGCTACTTAAAAGAACTCACTTGTCACAGAAGTATACAGACTCTCAAGTAAAATATAAGCCCCGTCTCACCACTGTGTCTATTCCAAGAGCAAGACTTAAGAGGCCCACATATGGTTAAAATTATAGAGAGGCCTGGGGTGGGCAGAATCTGAGGCAGTGAAATCATCCACCTTGGAAATAATCCTTGAAAACTCTTTGCCCATTTTAGCTATGATATTACTTTCCATTCTCTACCCCCTACCTTCACCCTCCCATTAAATATAAAACAACTATAAATTCAGCATTGGTGACTAACTTAGGATGAGGGGACTTCGGTTTAAAATACACGAAAGGGGATGTGTTTACTATTTTGGTCTGCCATTGCTATTATAAAAATTCCGTAAACTGCAGAGCTTATAAACAGAAATGAACTTCTCACCAGGTCCCTGATGATCAAGGTGCCGACAAGTCCACCATCTGTTGACATTTCCTTTCAGAGAGTTGGTGCCTTCTTGCAGTATCTTTGTGTGGTGGAATGGGCTGTTTGTCAGGGCTGGAGTCTGTTTTATAAAAGCACTAATCCCATTCATGCAGTGGCTACCTTGGGATTGAATCATTCCTCCTGAAGTCTCCACCACCTATCCCACCCATCATGTTATGGAATTTCAACTATGCAAATTTGGGGAGTATAAGTGATCTATTTCACATGCTAAACTATTACTTATTTTATTAAATATAGTTATAGAGTAAAAGTCCCCGAGGAATTCATATTTGCTGATTAATTTGCTTAACATATTTTACTTCCCCAAGGAAAAATAAGACCATTTTTGCATCTTTTCCCCTTTAAATCTCTTGGAGAATTTTTCTGCTTCTGAAGTAGAAATTGAATTTATATAAAAATTTTCATTTACTATATGTGATAGATTCTTAATAATCTTATAATATAGCATTTAAATATTCTCTTCACATATTGGGGATTGTATTTTAGATGAAGAAAGCTATGGACTGATCATGAAAATAGCTAGCTGATTTAGGAAAATCCTATGTTTAGCATTCACAGACTACAAAAGCATTATTATAACAAAGAAATTGATCAAAGTTTCCATTACTAAGAAAAGGGTCAGAGAAACATAGAATTCTTTTACTCTGTGCTGGTTTCTTTTCTGTCATTATAATTAAATACAACAGTGAAAAACAGCTTATAGAAAGAAGAGTTAATTTTGGCTTATGGATTTTGAGGATTGAATGTCCATAATGTAAGGAAGTCATTGGAAAGCTAATGGTTTACATGTCAACCACACACAAGAAGTAGAGAAAATAAGCAGGAAGTGAATCAAGGCTATATACCCATAAAGTCCACCCCAGTAACATTCTTCCTCCAGCAAGGCTGAATCTCCTAAATGTAGCCTCCCTAAAAAGTACCAGTTGCTGCAGACCATGGACATATTCAAATATAGGGATGAGGCCTTTCTTATACTAAAATATCTAAGAAACAGAAATAAATTTTGGCACAATATAGGACCAGTTACCTAAAATGTGTTTTCATTTAGAAATAAAAAGTTGATCACTTGAATTTACATAGACTTATTATAATCAAAGGCCTACAGTAATGTTTCACATCAATTACTTTTAATAATGCTTCCAACTATATATTGTTGGAATATGAAAATGTGTATCTGAAATTTAGTAAGTTATCCATCATATCTTTTCAGTGAAACAGAGGGATATGAGCTGAATGATTATCTTCTTTTGAAGATCTTTGGTTATTTGAATGATTAAAACGATGTAACTAATCAATGCCAAATTGATTAGAACTTTAGTCTGGATCGACACATGAACAATTTTGCAGAGACTTCATGGAGTACTAATGAAATTTGAGGGCAACAGATGTCTAGGATTTGTTCATATCTTAAATAATGAAACCTATCTTAACAGAAATGACTGATAGGAAGGCTTAATAAAAATATCACTCATATACTTTAAACAAGACTGCGTATGGATCCAGTGAGATTGACCAGTGGTTCAAAAGACTTGTAGCCAAGCCTGATGATCTATGTTCAATCTCTAGAAACTACATGATAGAAATAGACCTGATTCTACAAGTTGTGTTCTACTCCATATATAATACAGCATAAGTAACATACACACAGGCACACACATGTGTACAGACATACACACACACACACACACACACACACATACACACACACAGCATTCAGACACAGAGAGAGAGAGAGAGAGAACATTCAGAGAAACACAGACACACACACCATTCAGAGACACACACACATGCACACACACACACAAGAGGGGAGTGGTTCTCCTCTTCTACACCACATAGGTCTCAGGGATCAAACTCAAATTTAGGGTATCAGTTTTGGCAAGTTCCTCTGGTGCTGAGCCATCTTGCCCACCCATTTTACCACATTTAACTTTGATTACTAGAAAAGATCTGTTGGCTTCCAGGTTGACAAAAATTATTCATTATTAAATCTCAAATGCCTGATTTGTAGCTAGTTCCCCCCCCCCCAAATGTTGCATTGTTCCCTGACCAGACATTAGAATTTGATTCTAAAACACTAAGTGGACCACTGCAATAGAGGAATTTCATACAGAGAAAGCTGTTTGAATCAAGAGGTACAGCATAGTATCACCGGGGATGTGCGGTGTGGCCACTGGGACAGTAGGGATTAGGAAAATGACACAGCTACCTACCTCACCAAGAAATGTGATGTGGGTCTTGAAGACTGTGGCAGTTGAACTTTCTCATGGATATCTCTGGGCAGCTCTACTTCAGGGCAACCATAATCTATGAACATTTTCCAGGAACTCCTGGAGCAGGTGGAGAGAGTTTCTCTAAGCCCTCCTGTGGTACAGAGAAAGCCAGAGTCTTGTGATTTGTTCTTGCAACTCCACCATGCCAGGTGTTGAGATCACACATTCTTTGGTCCCCATGTTAGCATTCCAGAAGTTTGTGCCTATGTCTGGGATACTTCCAGATGTTCGAAGGTCTGGAGTAGCATGTTTAGCCTAAAAGTATCATTCTTCTCTTCCTTTTGAAAACTTCACTTTTCAGTAGATTAGGATGCTCAGAACACATAAAGAGGCTGGGGATGTGACATAGTCTCTGCTCTAAACCATCTTCTACCCTCTCTTAGTCTAAGTGGATTCTTCCAAAACTGTACCTCCACAGTGGCTTCTAGAAGCAGTCAGTTAATTTTAATTTGATATTGCATATCCTGCTGAGTTGATTTGGGATGTGCTATAATTTAACCCTTTATGTACCACTGTTCCTTAATCATGGTTGTAATTATTTTCACTGGCGCTTCATGTTTACAAAGGATTTTTAATTAGCTTCTTTTAGACAGAAAGATATGAGAGAGGGGGCAGAGGGGACAGACAGACAGACAAAGAGAAAAAGAGATCCTAGCAATCTTCAGGTGTGGATTTTAAGCACATGGAGTTTCTTCTTAGAGAAGTTGCTTTCAGTTGAATATTGTTGCATATTCCATAAACAGACAAGCTTTGCTGCTAGGAGCCAAATAATCATTTTCTACTCTGCTGCTGTAGTGATTTGTACCTTCCTGAAGGTCTTTTGATGACTCCCATTTTATTAATGATAACACTCCCTTCCTAGACTAATGAGGCCCTACAGGATATAGATTCTGCTTATGTTTTCTGCACTCTTCTCTTTCGCTTTCATGAAGTTGGACCTGTTCAGTCTCTGGAACTTTCAGGCCTGTGCCTGGAAATCTCTGGATTTGTTTTACTACCTTCTTTCCCTTGTTACTCCCACCCTGAATGAATTTTAGCTCTGTGAGTATCTCCCCCTAAGAATCCTAGCCTACCTTTTTTTCCTATATAAAAACCTTATTTTAAGCCTACACATTACTGACATGTTTATACTGATTAGTTACAGTTTCACCCTATTCTTACCATGATTTGGTTAACATCTTTCATTTTCATCAAGAAGTAGAGACTATGTCATTGTATCTTAGGATAAATTTTCCTGGCATATTGTCATGTCAGACAGTGAAGAGTTGTACAGGTATTATTTGATAAGTGACTGAATACATTGCACTGTATTTAAATACCTGTAGAATCCAGTTTGTACAAAGGAGTCATTGGTCAATTGTCTTTCTCATCCTGAAACTTTACACTGCCCATCCTAGCACCAGACAATGCAAGGGCTGTTTATTCCACTTCCCATCCTCAGAGGTTTTAGGAAGTCATGGAACCAGGTGGAAGTGGTGAAGGGTGGAGTCAGATGAAGCTGGAGATCAAATCCTTGCCCTGTAGTTCTGATTATCAACCTTAGAGCCTCTGAAATACACCTTCAACTTTTAAGACTCAGTTTCTATTGGGTAAATAAAGTCAATGGCACTAAATACTCCATTTCAGAGATTTTATGGTACCTATCTAAGTTTTAAAGTTCCTAAATTTAGCCAAGGGATATGACTTTCAAGCACTCTACTGTCATAGCTATGAAAATATCGTTTACAGCATTGTTAACCAGAGTCAGAATATAGTAACTAAATGGTCAGAAAGCTAGCTAAATGGTAGAACAGCTCTTGAAAGGAATGTAACTGCTAAGAACAAATCAATTTCATTTGGGAACTTGATATTATGAAATGTATTGGTTCTAGACAATCCAAATGAGTTAGATGTAGAAAAATATTTAATATATAGGGGGAAATGGAATTAATTTTAGAAGGTTGTGAAGAAAAATATACCAAGGCCATGATACTGAGAACAGCAGTCATAGTGGGTTGTCTCTGAGCTCGCAGGTGAGTGAGGCACAAATGTCTGAGTAGGGGTGACATGTGGTTTTCACCGTACACCGTTTCATTACTATTTATGCTTTTACAGAAATCACACCACATTTATAGAGTTAAAATATAGACTATATTATCTTCTTCAGCAGTAATCAGATCATAGCATATGAAAAGACATGCTTCTTAAGTATAAGGTAGCCACATACTTGGTTTAAAGGAGACAGACAGCCCTGCCAATGTGTTTGAGCAGAGTTCCAACCAGACCTCAGATGTTTGTGACTGTTTGTCATGAGCTAATTTACTTCTATGTCCTGATCATGTGGGATAGGTCAGCAGCACCAGACATCCTTCCTGGAGTAAGACAGAAGACACAGTACCTCGGTCACTCTGAGAAGTAAGAAATGTCTCTGGTAGGTCTAAGAGTGCAGATGACAGCAAGCATATTTTACTTAAAATTTTCAAAAGGTTAACTTTCAGAGGGAAATTAAGCTTTGGTTGATTTCTCGTTAAAGTTACATAATTTACATAATTTTTATACTAAAATTAAGCAAGAGGAAAATGATGTGATGGGTAGAACAGGTTCAGGATACCTACAGCTCTGGGACTTGTGAATGTTGAAACTCTAAACTGGCATAGCAGAGTGAGTACTTGAGTTGTGTGTGCCTTATGTCTATACCTTACCAAAGCATAGCTAATTGGCTTTTCATAGCAACCTTCACCTATAAAATTCATGACTACTCCTCTGCCACTTGAACCTCGGTTTCACTTGGTTAGAGGATATATGATTTATTTCCTTTATTTTCTTAACATTGTGTGTGTGTGTGTGTGTGTGTGTGCGCGCGCGCGCGCGCGAGAGAGAGAGAGAGAGAGAGAGAGAGAGAGAGAGAGAGAGAGAGAGAGGGAACTACTTGTTTTCTGCATTTTTCTGATCATAAGCTTCCCTTGAACATGAGCAAAAACTCTGTTTTAAATTGATTTCAATCCACTTAGGAGCTATTTGGTTATGAATTAAATATTTTCCCCTTTTCTCTGATGCTTCTAAAGAAGTGACCTGGTACTAGCTACCACTCAAAAGCTAAAATTTCCATCACAATCTAAACATAGTATTTCTTGTCATAGAATGGTATTTATTAGAAAACCTGGCAAATGCGTACATTTATTTAAAGCACATTTTATCTTACACAACATTGTGAAGTTTTATGTCTTTCTGTTGAGGTCACTGAGTGCCAGGCATGTTTTTACTGCTTCTGTGCTTGATACAGTAAACACTCATACCTTTCTAGTTGGGCATGATTCTACAAGCTGACATCCTGCCAAGTGATTTTGATTCAATGCTTTTCCCTTCATGAGTGAAAGGTAATAAAGCGAAGTTCACAGGAGAGATATGGATGCAGGGGAGCAATTTCTAGAGGCACGTGCCTGCTGTAAACTGCTGTAGAGTAAGCATCCAGGATGCTAAAAGAAGAGCAGAACAATGTGTGAGGCAATGTGCTTGAGCAGAACCTCTGTGGAGCTTTTTTTTTTTTTTTTTTTAAGAAAAACTTAGCATATAGCCTTTTAACAAGGGGCATATTTTAATACATCAGAGAAGTACAGCAGAATGCTGTCTTGTACTTTAATAAGGAAATAGAGATGATTTCTCAAGGAGCAGCAGGTATCTTTGATATACAGATACTTTAGAGCAAAATGAGATAAGTGGAATACACTTGAAAAATGTATGTGTGTGTGTGTGCATGAGAGAGAGAGAGAGAGAGAGAGAGTGTTTTCTGAATCTGTTGTATCACAACAAGCATTTTACACCTAGGTAATTGTTAGTTCATACCAATTTTCATTTGAAAACCTACAAAGTCAACAGTGATATCATGTTATCTTACTGTCTTTTGAGACAAAAGACCTGTGAAAATACCTCAGTACAATTTTTTTTAAATAAAACTTAGACCAAAGGAAAATGGTTTCTGAAATACTAGAGGCTATCTCCGAGGGATCCAGATCTCTATTTTCTACAGAATGTGTTTCTTTGTCTGCTTGGCTCCACAGCAATTTCTGGAAAAATCATCTATGGTTCCTGAAAGTGGCAAACCCACAGAAGGCAAGGCAGTTTAGGGGGTAAAAGCTCTTCCCATTGATCCTGATGACCTGAGTTTTGATTCCTGGGTCCCACATGGTAGAAGGAAGTTGTACCCACAGATACAACTTTTGCAAATTCTCTCTGATTTCCACATGTGCCTAGTGGCATGAAAGCTCATCACATGTTAAATAAATATAATATTTTTTACAGTGAGAGTCTCATTCATCAAGAGACCCATATTGATTCCTTGTCATGATTTACTGACAAGAGATAGGTCACTAATCAAAAACAAGAACTAAGTTAACCCATTCATCAAAGGACAGTCAATCCAGCATTTCTCTTGAAATTTTGAAGAAAGTCTCTCTAGGATTTGAGCTGTTAATTTACTGAAGAACTCCAAACTGTGCCATGATATAGAGAAGGAACCGGGTAGATGAATAAACTGAGCTTATGCAAAGTACACATGGAAGAAAAGGAGGAGAATATAGAGGCAGAGTTGAGAAAAGCTTCTAGCAGTGACTTCAGATCTGACATTGCTCTTCGTGTTCTCATAAAGGCCATGTGTCACATTGTATCTCCATAATAAATACTGGTACTTTGGGTGGATTCTTTCTTGCAGGAGTCTAGAGGAGTCTTAAGGAGGGCATCCTATTTTTCATCATAACCCTGAATGCTTGACTGCCATTGGAACCTATTTCTATTTTCAAGTCTGCACTGCTAGATTATTCTCAGAAAAGCCTCTTTTGTAATTAAAAAAAAAAAAAAAACCTTGGAGGGGCTTCAGTATTAGAGTGTAGCATAGCTGGTTGATGTTCCAGTATGGGAAATTTAGTTCAGATGGGGTGTTATTAAGACAAAATTCTAGAGTAAACATGGACTTGTTCACCAAATTCATGAATATCAGAACCAGATGGCATTCTTTAAAACTTAAAGGATTCTTTTCATTCATATAAGCAGTTCACTTCATGAACTAGAAGGGATAAATGGAATCCCTTCACTCAGTATTTAATGCTTAAGGATTTGGACAAAGTCTAATGAGAGAAAATCATTACAAGAAGATTGCCATAAATTAGGGGAGCTTGGGAAATAGTCTTACCCCTTTATTTGTGAACTTTGGGAAGGAATTTAGGACCTTTGAAAACAGCCTGGATGTTAATATCCACTTGTACATGGAACAGTGCTGTCTCTCACACATAAGGATGGAGTGTGAACTTGTACCTTGGCTCTCGGATGTCTCATTGCTTTCTCAGGAATATAATCCTCTGGAATTCAAAGAATGGGTACCATAATGAAAAACTGGAACTGTGTCTCTTATTTCTACTAAGGTCCAAACTGAGATATATATTTTCCAGATGATCATGAACCATTTCTGGTTGGGAGACTGCTTAGTAATGTATCTTTCCATGGTGCTTTTTGCCTAGCAATGTGATTGAAGTAAGATCTGTAACATTACAAGTTCTCTCTGTGTGTACTGGTCTAGCTTACTGAGTGCATTGAAGACCATTAAAGCGCTCTCTACCCATCATAATTCCAAGTGATGATGGAGCTCATTTACTGACTGCAGGAGCCCCTGTCCCTGTCTTGCTGTCTTAGAGAAACACTTCAGGTTATGGTTATGGCCACACTTCACAATCTACTAATGACTCTTCTCTTGGTTCATGATGTTCTAGACTTTTCTATCTAAATGGCACTGGCAGAAATGCCTTAATGGTTTAATATTTTTTTTCCTTTGTAAAAGGAAACAACTCATTCCTTTAAAAAACACATCTTCCCCTGTTAAATCACTTAAAGAATCAAATACTATGGTTATATTTAAGGGAGAAAAATGGAAAAACGTGAAGCTGTCCTAGCATTGTTACATGGGTTGATCTTGAACTTTGTCTAAGCCAAGCACATCCATCTCTACCTCAATGATTAATAGCTTTAGTTTAGTTTGGCATTTATTCTACAATTAAATATAATTTAGTCTACTTTGATCTCTCAGAAAGAAGAAAAATAATCAAAATAAAGGGGGGGAAGGCCTTCAAAACTAAGGGTAAATCAGTAAAAGTCTGCGATTCATTTTTGGTAACCTTCTCCCTAGTTGGATCTTAGCCAAAAAAAAGTGAAATCAGTCAAAATTTCATTTCTGAATAAGAAATGGAAAAAAAAACCAAAAACCTCTTTCTTCCAAAGGAAAGCATCACAGAAAGTCAAATTCTGATCTTTGTCAAACTGATGATCAAATACATTTGATTCACTGTTTTTCTCTTATTTTCTTGGCTGTATGTAGACACACTCTCCTAAACGAGAAGTATATAATCTTCTTACAGAAGAATAAAGTCATGAAGATTAGTTTTGAATTTTCTGCTCTGAGAAGACAAGACTGTGATCTGGACATGACATTCAAACCAGTTCTATCTAGTTGTAGGAAAGTGTCAGCACATGCTTCTGAGAGCAATGTTCCATGCTGGAAGCCAGTGGACCATGAAGTTGGCAAGCCATTGGTTAGATAGTCTTGGACATTGACTGTGCTTTTCTGTTTCTTACTGGGATATTCCAGAGAAAATAAATTTGGTTTCTTATCTTTACATTTTAATATCGAATGTTTTGCCCTGTTCCTTTTTGGACACAAGTGCTGATTTTTCTGCCATAAAATAATGTATAGGGTTCACTTAAGTTCAAGTCATTATCAGACAATTTGTTCTAAATCACTCATTGTTTTGTAGATTAAAACCAACTTCCCTTCCTTGAAAACACTAACAATTATGATTCTACATATAATTTTGTAGGATACCATCTTGTTTTGCAGGGAATTTTTTCAGGTATCTTTATTTCATGCCGCCCTGGAGGAAGATTTCATAATGACCCAGAGCTAGAGCCATCCCTCCACAAGGTTTATTCCAAAACTTTATAATTATCTTGTTGTTTATTTCAGTTCATGTTTAATTTTTAAGGTTATGATTTAATTACATTTCTTCTATCCTTTTCTTCTCTCTAAACCTTCCCATACACCCCTCTCTCTTCTACTACAAGTTCATGGCTGTTTCTTGCATACCCCCATAATTGTTATTACATGCATATATAGAAAGAGAGGGTGGTAAATACAGAAGTAGGTGGGAAGGGGGTGAAAGAGGAATGGCAGGATACAAGTGAATTAATAGAGGAAAAATGGAAGTGGGGAGGTAAATACAAAAGGAGGGAGATGGGTAAAAGCATAATAAGGACGTCTGGAAAAGGCACGAGGAATTATATTATTAACTAATTGCCTAAAAATAAAGCCTATAATGAATACAATACTGTGTATAGAGATAGAATTAGAATTTTAATGAAATGTTCCCATCTGGGGTGATGTTCCCTCTTAAAAAGCCAAAGACCAACTAACCAAAACCCGTAACACCAGATATTAGAAGCTCTCTTTTGAATTGTTGATCACAGATGTCCAAGAGACTCCCAAAATACACAGCATAACCTTGTTGCCCTTGGATACCTCCAGAGGTGGAAGGTAAGTCCCTATTGTTGAATATACCATGAACTTCAGAAACAAAGTACAGTGACTCCTGAGCTGGAACTGATCAGAATCCCCCCTCCCCCGAGGACTATCTGTCATAGTACTTGAAGATGCTCTGCAAGTGTCCAAAGGGCAGAGGGAACCAACAGTCCTACCCAGAGTTGAGGCCTATGAGTCATATCAACAACCAACATGGCCAACTAACTCTTAAGGGTGCACCTTTGGCACACAAATACCTTGGCAGTCACCAAACTGCTTTGTAATTGTACTTAAGATCTTTTCAATTGGAGGGATACCATGCTTAGTACTCATCACCTAGCATTCGGTGCTAGCAAAGTCATATTTCTATTTGCAATAGATGAAGACCATCACAGAAAAACACAACCAATCAAACTGCAGTGCTGTAGTGTATATACCTACAATGGATAGGTCTACAAACACGACTCTACCTCAGGGAATACTGTAGAAGAGACAAAAACATTATACAATCCAGAGGATCAAAGAGTTTCCTCTGAGATTGTGTCTCCTAGTAATATCAAAAGCGATATTCATAAACTTAGGAACATGATCTCTCCAATGCAAGCTAAACAAGGATGTCACTGATGAACATGCCAAACTGCATAGGAAAAGTCATGAGACCTCAGCTCTACACAAAGAACTATAGGTAGTGGGGAAAAGTTTGGAAGGAGTGGTCTTCCCCAGGGAAGAGCACACCAATTGGTTGGCCAATGCCAAATGGACAGCCCTGGAATCACACATGAAAATAACATTATACAAACTCAGAGAGTTATGATCACTTTTACATCTAGAAAAGATTTAAAAATAAAAGTTCAAAAGCTGAATTTTCTATTTTCTTTATGGAATTTTAAGAAAAAATGGAAAATATCCAATAAAACAGGTGATAAGAAAATATAAAAATGAAAGAAAATTAGCAGAAATGTGTATCATCAAAATGTTACAAATTAAAGTATTAAGAACATTAGAAAACGTGAAGCAGTTTTAAAATAATACCACCAGAAACTGTTAAAAAAAAAAAGAGGGAAACATTTATAGTTCTAACCTCTAGATAAAGAGGATCTTTGCAAATATTATTTCCCGAGATATGCTGATCTCCAGTTTGAGCACATCAGAGTCACCAGGAGAACTTATCAAAAGAGATTGCTTGCCCTGTCCAAGGAGTTTCCTGTGCAGTGGTTCTTAGCTGGGTCTCAGAATCTGCATCTCTGGCAAGATCCCAGGTGGTCCTGGTACATCTTGAGAGCCACCGTTCTAAGAATAGGAGCACTTGCTCCTACACACAGATGACACAATTGGGTTGACTTTTTACTGCTTTCTTCATCAGTACAATAAGATTAGCCCCAAGTGGCCATCTCATGGACAGGGGAGCATCATATAACCCATAAATGTAATAAACACTAATTCCTTTACAAGTATAACCTGTTATGCTTGCATTTCAAATGCCATGTTTTTTCTTTTTAAATAAAGTATAGACATGTTCATCATCTCTGGTGATGTTTTTTTGCTAATATTTGGCATTAATGATATGGTGATTTTCTCAGCTGCCCGTGGACTTGTAAATGAGGGAGGTAACTTACATTTTGCATTCTAACACAAACTACAGTCTAGATGTTAATGTATCTTTAGAAAAACTACATATTCTTTCTAGTTCTGTAGTATTCCAGGATTATTCATTAAATTTCTGATGCCTGAAGACATTAAATAATTTTTTTTACTGTGCTGGCGTATCTTGCTTTTATTACAGTTTTATCAGATAATCATCTGTTCCTCATAGTCATGTAGGGCTACCCTCAGGGTCTGTAGCAGGTGTAATATTTGTGCAGAAAAGATGTTTCAATATGTATGGTGCACTGAAGCACAAGGCTCTAAGATTGCATGTCTGGGAAGCACAGAGATTTGCTGGGATGTCACAGCAGTCTGTTTCCATGGGACCTTAAGCACATTTACATACCCAGTGGAGCCTATCACTTAGGCAGAGCTAAAAGTTTTTGTGATTCACAAATGCTGGAACAGACAGAACAAAATTAGTGGATTGATGGGGAACGAAGTGTGCTCTCAAGAACAAAGTTCAATACATTTTCCAGTGAGGTGCATAGCACAGGCTGGCACACATTCTCTATGCAGGATGACAGAAATGAATAAAAGAACAACAGCAACAACAATACACACACACACACACACACACACACACACACGGATATATCCTGCTCAGTCTGTATACTATTACTTGTGTGTATATAATTTCAGGGGTGACTACTTGGTGTTTGTTAACTAATTAAAAAAACCGAGGCAATGAATTTGAGAAAGAGACAAAGAGTGTTACATTGTTGGTATTGGAGAGAGGAGAAAAAAGGGGGAAATGACATAATTATATTTTAATTTCAAAAATTAACAAAAATAAATTCTACTAGCAATGGCCAGTAAATAAAAAAGACAAAAATTGGAGTTTGTAGACTGTAGAGAACAATATAGAAAAACAAAACAATTGAAAGAAAATATTTAAATAAAACTAAAATGCTTGTCATGTGCCTCCCTGGTTGTCTATGAAGAAAGCTGTAATTAGGAAGCACTTCCCACAGAAGTGATACTTACTTTCCTCATGTATTTATGAAAGAGCGCACTCAGATCCTGCTTCTGATGCCAGTGTTTCAGGACTTACAGTTTTAAGTTTCTGGGACTTCCAATAAAATGATTTTATATCTCTTTTGATGGTCTAATTGTCACCAATGAATTTTAGACTTAACCTACTTACCGATGTCTATGACGGTACCATCCTGTATCCTGAAATATTTTCCTTGTAAAAAGACAAAACTCTTTGAGATTGTTCATCATTAAGTGATTAGATTGAAAACCCTATGTTGCGTTTCATTTTAAATTTATGTGACAACATCCAGCCTTTGAATGTAAGAATTGGTGTAACTGCTTTCCAAACTTACATTGATGAAATTAGAAGCAAAATTTTTTTCACCACAGCTTGGGAAGTACATGCTCATCCATGGGCAACAATAATGTGATTGTGCAATACTGAGCACCTGGTTTTCATGGTTGTAACTTGTTGAGCCACCACAGGCAATTTTTTTTTTCTTATTTGGAAATATTGGTTGCGATTTTGTAGTTTTATAGAATAAAAGTCTTTTTTTACTTTTTTGGAAAATTTTGGAAAGTGGTCTTTATGTTTCTATATTTACATTTATAATTAAACAGTTCATTTGTTTTATGAAATTTTTAAATGTCTTTCTTCCTTTGGTATGTATAGGCCTAATGGCAAATGATAAGATCAATAAAAAATAGCAAGCTTAAGATACTTGATGAGAAACCATCTAAAAGAAGTTGTGACTACAAATAAAACCTGAAAAATAAATCGTTTTGGAAAATAACTGTGATTTTATCAAACAAGGAATATCTTAAAATGTTTATGGGCAGCTGCTCTGTAGAAACCAATTAAAATAGAATTTCTTTTCTTTGCTAAATCTCAGCTTAGACCCCTCTCTAACCTTGGGGCGGGGAACCCACCTAGTTCTTAAATAGCAGCTGTAACCCAGAAACCGGGAGTAAATAACAGAAAGATTGAAACATAAAAACAATGCTACAATAAGCCAGATTGTAAGAGGCTTTTAAAAAAGAAGACCAGCAGGGGACCAACCTTCAACACCCTAAATAGCACACTGACACATATATCTAAAAGTTCAAAGTGGGGCTTTCCAGAAAATGTTTTACAAGAGCCTGTAGGTTAGCTAAACCACGCTGAGCCAAACTGCTAGAAGAGGCATTAGGCATTTTGTTTTTGCACATTTGGATAATGTGTGAAATTATTTCCAACTTTAAAAATATCTTTACACCTTCCTCTGTGCTGGGAGTGAGGACAGATTTTTGATGCCAGCTTGTGAACAGTGGACAAATCTGTGGTAGAGACACAAGCTGGGAGCTATGATTTCAACTTCTCTGTGGTATGGGAGACTTGCTGCTCAAACTGGCTAGAGACTGGTTACATGAACATCTGAGAATCCAAACCAGACTAACATAGCTTTGTGTTCTCCATGATTTTCTGGTGGTGTAACCCCAAGCACGTTGTTTGATGTCTAATGTCTGGGAGACTCAGCTCATCCTTCAAAACATGGTGGTAGTGACTACATTTTTGGGCCAGAATGGGAGTGAACAGTTTTTCAATGATTCTTGGCATATAGAAACCTTCAGTAACTGTTGCCCATTAGTAACTGGAGAATGAAGGGAAGTGCAGAATGTTTCTGATTTGTGGCCCACAGAATTCCCAGTTTTTCACATCTGAGCAGTAGCTATTTCAGGTTTCAATCGGCTATCACAGGTTTTCTTACAAAAATTTTCATTTCTCTGGCACACTTTAGGAGTTTAGTGGATTCTGTTGAATGGCTGATTTAATTAATTTACAACTGAAAAATCTTAACACTGCCTTTGTCCATTGCAGATCATGTTCAAGAACATTCCTTGGCACTTGGCTTCCTACTTTGGGCAGCCCAGCAGATCCAGGCACAATGCCTACTTTCCTCTAAGCAAGCCAGGACTTTCTTAGAGTTGTACCTTTGTGAAATCCTTCTCAGACAGGTTGTCTCATTTTTGTTTTGTTTTGTAACTTGTTACTAAGTTCACAAAGTCAATTTCAAGGCTCATCCTTGTTCTCTAACTTTGTTGCTTCATAGTGTTATATACTTTAGATGTGTCTCATCTGACTTTTCTCCAAACCAGATATTCTGTATGATGTTCTCATCAGTAAGAAGCTCCTAATGGCAATGGCTTTCTTTTCAGTCTTTGTGCTTCCTCAGTGGAAAGAAAAGCCACTGAAGAAGACAATATCATTTAGGGACCTCTACTACCAAAGGAGCATCATTCTACTGCCACAGAGACTATCTTTGAACAGCATGGATAAGACATTTCAGGTAGTCAGTTGAATGAGATTCCCTTTAAAAGGAATAGAGGTTGGAATTATCAAAATGCTTATGCTTACTTCTAAATAAACTAAGCTAATCTGAAGGTTATAGAACTCCAACTATTTTGTTCTAAAATTGTAACAAAAACCACATCTCATCTATATGTAACCTATCAGAATTCTCCCGTCTGTGGTAACTTTTAATTCTATAGTTATGTAAGTCTTGCCACATTAGCTGAGAATCACCCACAACTATAGTCTGGGATGATGGCTTCATTGTCTTAATCCTTCTAGCAACTTCCAAAAGCAAGTCCAAAAGGAATTCTGTCTTCCAGATGAAGAATTGATGCTTAGACACATCTAGTCCAAGTTCACATGCCTGATAAGATTTTGAATTGGATCTATGCTAGCCCTGTGTTTTTTCACTCATAGGCTAAGTTATTGCTTGGTTATTCTTTTCCCTTGGAAGGACTCTACTCCAGGATAGTGGCCAGAGCGCAGGTAATCCATGAAACTAGGGTTAATTTGCTCCAACTCTAAAAAGTATTTACTGTATCTATTTTGTGCTGTCAGAAAGTTATTTGACCATGGCAGCTGAAAGATATGTGCAGAAACCTGGACTCCCATGACTTTAGAGGAGAGATACTTATATACTGGGCAAGGAGAAAACTGAAGTCTGGGAGGTACTCTTTCTGCCAGATCCCCAGTTGCCAGAACCTAATTTGACAACCTGTGGAACTTCTGGTGCTGAGAGAAGAGTTTTCTTTTTTATTGCCCCATCCTCAAACTGTGCTTGCAAAACATCCCTTAAGCAGCCAACTATCCAGTAGATAGCAGCCAGTTTCAAAGCTGGTCTATTTGTATGAGCTGTATTCACACCCCCAGATCTCCGAATGTCCCATTATTTGTCACCAGTAAAGAATAGCTTTTTGTCCTCTGTGAAAATAAGAATCAGTGGCTAATCCAGCAATTTGGCCCGAAACAAAAAAAGTGCTGAATCAGTTGGAAACTATCTGAACAGAAAGAAATCCAAATAGAGTAACGCCTATGGATTGTGATGAGGAAAGGCAGGGACGCTGTCTTGTGGATAGGTGACTAGTTAAGAAGTTTCCTAATGCACATGCAGAGGATTAAGGACTGGAGATTGGGAAAGAGCTGGATAAGTAAGCACAAGGCTCATAGGCTAGGAGTTAATGTGGTAAAAGCTTAAGATGTGGAAGATAAGACAAGCTTCAAAGCACTGTTGGAACAAGGGGGTGAAGGGATTGCTCTACTGCACTGGCCCTGCTGGCGCAAGGTTGAACAGTCCTCTGAGTGGGTAGTGAGGATGATTATAGGAAAGATGGAAAAGAAGACTAAGAGATGAAGGTTAGAAATCGGGAGGGTTACAGCTCTGTACCACGCCAGCCCCAAATGTATCTCTCACAGCTTTTATACACTTTACGGTATCGTGGGAAACAGTCACAAGCTAGCAGAGACAATGGCTGATGTACTTTGAATATCTGTTCCCATCTGGAGGCCTCCCTGTTCCTTCCTCCATGATTAACAGAACATTCAGCCCTTTGCCTTGACTGTCACATGTATCTGCTCTTATTGTTCCACAAATCTTCAGGACAGGAAAGATCATCCCACACATATGTGGCTGAGAAAATGTATGTGCCTGATGCTAGTATGAGTGGACATGACAGTAAGACGGGCTGGGGAATGCTGTCTTTAGAACACAGAACACATGTACAAATGTGATTTAATAGTAGTTAGGGTGGGTTGCACTGGGCTTAGGTAAGACTCAGATTGTCAACATCCAAGCCTTGATCAAATAGGCCTTCACTGTGGTCCCATAACTTCCTGCTCAACAACGATTGGCTACTGATGGGTTCTGAGGAAAAGACAAGACTTTGTCTTTATCGCATACCAAATGTCAAGGCCAGCAGACTTGGTTGGATATTTCCGAATCCGTGGTCACAGAAAAGATCTTTGTTAAAATTGGCTGGTCACAAAATAAATTGACACAGTGTGGAAAGGGGACACTTGGAGGCCCAGGTGAGATAAGAGGAAGATAAGATGAGGGTGTGAGATTGAGCAGAGTCCTTATGTATGAACCTGTCAAAGAAAGATTTAACCAGCAGTAAACACGAACGGGCTGAGAGGTGTCCACTGCTCGATAGCTGCCTGCCGTTTCCCACCTCATCTCTCAGTAAGCCAAAATGGAAATAGAAATATGTACTTGGAGGAAATTTTGAAGTCTTAAATTATTCTATCTCCTATTTTCTTGATGAAGTCTTAAAATATTTTATTTCAGTCATATAAATAAATAAAGTCCTAGAACAAAATGGTCAGGTATGGTGTAGTTGCTCTTAAAGTTTTCTGTTGTTCTGGGTTTGGGTTTTGTTCGTTCCAGCAGCAATCATGACTTTCTTGCTCTAGTCACCAAATGACCTCTGTTATTTGAGAGTGTACCAACACACAGCTGGTAGAAAAATGTAACACAAACATCTAAAGAGCACACCATACGTATTTTATGCAGCGAATCATACCTTTGGGGCTAATCAAGACTCATTGGTGAGATGCTGAGATGTTTAGTTTTTTGGATACAAAACTGAAATTTAGAAAACCAGGCACTTGATTTGATTTAGGACGTCCCCTTCCCACTTACAGCATATTGCCAAGGTGAATCCTAGACAATGTTTGCTGCAGGTAGCCTGACTTTGAACATCATTGCTGAGCTCATTCTCTGTTCCAGGGGATATGGCAAACAGATGGTGCTACATACAGAGTTTACACCCGTCCTTCCTTTCCTGAAGACTCCTGCTGTGGTGTCTCTATTTGAAATAGGCTAAACAGCCTGTTACAGGTTTCTTTTCTGTGGAATGCCCTAACGACCCTTCAGGAAATAAAACACAGTACAGTGTCTGTATTCTTTCATACATTTCTGAATGCTTCCTTTTTTCTATTGCTATAAAGCATCACTTTTTAGTCCACAGATAATGATACCGTTCTGAAGAGAACAAATGATGCTGCTATCTTTTGCAGAGACAGCTATTTGATTGGCCATAATTTCTTATTATGCATCAGTGTTATAACCACTTATGTCAGGGGAAAAAACATATGGGAGCTCATGCAGGCCGTTGGAGGTTACCTTCTCATCTCTGCCTACAACTGAGATTGCATCTTTTTAAACTGCTAACTTCACAGACTGTATTTTCCCTCGTGAAACCTGGGCCGGTGGACATATCTCTCCAGACTGCTGCCGTTCCTCCCTGAGCTAGTCAGCCAAGTGTAACTCAGAGAGGTGATTAGAATTTTTGTGCCCCTGCTTCACAGGCCTTCAGCTCTTCCTGTTCTCTCTTCTTCCTTTGCTTAGCAACAGGATGTGTCAGGCACTGTATTGCCAACAGATTTCTTCCGTGCTCCCTTACTGAAAGAACTCCAGGCTATCCAATGGTCCATAAAACATTACACATTTTACTGCATTCAAATGTTAGTCTCTGAGTACCAGGGCCTTATGCTGGTCAGAGGATTGTCACACTATCTCTGGGTGAAATGGACTTAAGCATTTAACAGTCTAAGCCCTTGGTGCTTGGTGAATGGAGCAGGATGTCAGCAGCCAGGGAGGTACCAATACATCTTTCAACTAGAACTCTGTCCTCCTTCCCCCCGCCACCAGGTACTATTTTTAAAATTTAAATCATCTAGGTCAGGAATGAAGGCCATTCTTGCCGTGGTAGTTAAAAGGAACTCAGAGACATGCACAGTGTCTTCCCCACTCTGCTAAGGCTGAGTGTTTTGAGCAATGTCGGGCTTCTACTTTGAGTGAAGCCTTCTTAGATGCCTGGAGAGCACCAAGATGAATAAGATCCAGTCTTTGCTTCAAGGGGTATTGCAAACATGTTTATTTATATAATAGGAAGCATTCCAGCTTGCAAATATTTAAATGTTTTAACCCCAAAATAGTTTCCTGTGATACCACTAATAAACATTCTCATTGGGCAAAGGGAACACCAAGTCTGAAGATCTGAATTATAACTCCTAGACTCTGAGGGTTTTTTAAATAGGAAATATGTGATCTATTAAGACCTTGATAGGATTTTCTTTTGGCATTTTTATGTTTGGGAGAACTGGAAGTTTCATCCCAGGAAGCAGAAAGATTTAGAAAGTAACAAATAGGAACACGGAGAGAACTTCATCGGTGAAGCTCTTGCCTTATAAGTGCAAGGACTTGTGATTGAACTCCAGGAACAAAAAAAAAAAATAGATAAATAAAGGCAAACATGGTGCCACATATTTGGTAGCCCTCTGCTTAGCATATAGAGGCATTTGCATGTCTGGTACTCCTTGTTGAGTCAGTGAAGCCGAATCTGTTCACTTCAGGCCAGTGAGAGATCCTGTCTCCAGAAACAAAGTGAGGGGCTGGGAACTGATGCCTCTTGGTTAAGAGTGTTTGCTGCTCTCCCAAAGAGAGAGAGCTCAGTTTCCAGGATCCACGTCAAATAACTTGAAACCACCTGTAACTTCAGTTCCAGGACATATGTTACTCTCTTCTGGTCCCAATACAGGTGCGTGTGTAAATGCTTACAACACACACACACACACACACACACACACACACACACACACATACGTAAAGCAAATCTAAAAAAATAAAAAGATAAATTTTGTCTGGGAGACAACACCTGATGTTGACTACGGGCTTCCACATGGATACATATTTACATGGACCTCCACACATATATGTACCCCAAATAAATGTATACATACACACACTGATGCACATATACACAAAAAATAACAAATGGTCATAAATGATTAATAACAAATATTTCGTGAGATGGATAGAGGAGAAGAAACACAGATATGTCAGTATTTGGTAAGAGAGTGCATAAAGTTGTCAGGCAGTAGAGAAGTACTGATGATGCTTACAACAGGATAACATCCATGGCCGTTCTTCCTGTTTCACTGTGGTTGAGGCTGACCCGTGCTGCTTGCCAAGATGAGCCAACCTGCCTGGCCCGGATAACTAAGAGAAAAACCCACCTTTTTAAATACTGCTTGAAGCAAATCTAACAAAAGGGTTCAAGATACAATGAAAAAGACAACAAACAGAAACAAAATGTTGAATTTATAGAGATGGAAGCTGAAAAGATTGGGGGAATATGAAATGTGCACAAGGTTGGGATAGAGAATCAGCCCAGCCAAGGGACCAGAATTTGATTTCCAGGAACAAAAAATGAAGGAAAACACACTTGTTTTAGCAACATGATGCATGGTGTGAAGATAGAGACGAAGTACAAAGAGGTGGACTAGATGATCTAACCACAAGAGATGGGTTAGATTGGGCCCATAGCTTATTAATATTTATTTATTTACATATCGACCACAGTTCCTCTTCCCTCATCTCCTTCCACTCCTTCTCTATCTCCCCCATCCCTAATCCACTCCTTTTTTTTTTCCCATGAAGTGGGAGGCTTCCCATGGATATCAACCAGCCCTCACACATCAAGTTGCAATAAGACTAGGGCTATCTTCTATTGAGGATAGATGAGGCAGCTAAGTAGGAGGAAAGTGTCCCAAAGGCAAGCACAAGAGTCAGAGACAGCCCTGCTTCCACTGTTAGGAGTCCTATGTGAAGACCAACTACACAACTCAACTGTAACATATGTTCAGAGGGCCTATGGCCGTTGCATGCATGTTTCCTGGCTGGGTCTACAATTTTTGATCTTTGTTTCATTCTCCACTATGTGGCAAAAGAAGATGAGTAGTCTATATACTGGAAGTATGACCAGCGATATCTAAAATATTTACTGTCTGGTCATTTCTGGAAAAAAAAAAAACCACTAATGTTTGCAAAAGGGAAGAGGGGAGAGTGAATTGGCTTGATTAATCTTTCACTTATCAATCAATGGTTCTGAAAAATTCTGGCACAGACTATTTTCCAAAAACACATCAGTAATACAAACTTTGCAAACAATGTCTACTGCTGGAGTTGGCCACAGAGTCAGGTGTCACTGGGAGAGATAGAGCCATGAGGGGCTGCTGAGCCCTGCTTACTGCTACTCTGGAGATGGAGCCATGAGGGGCTGCTGAGCCCTGCTTACTGCTACCCTAACCTACACTTAGACCCTCATGATTGTCCTGCAGCCACACATCCATTTTTCAGGAAAGTGTAGATATTGGAATATTTGTGTAACATCTAGTTTTCAAATAGTGACTATTAATGTAATAAAAAATATAAATCTTTGGGTCCAAGACAATAGTTCTCTTGTCTAATGACTTTTGTTTATGATTATACATTTTTAGATTATGGCTTTGAGACCATGAACCCAAGACCATGATGTTATGGGGAGACAGATTGCATTAGAGAATGGGGCGATGGTGAAACCTGGGTTTATAGAGATTGTGAGGTTGTAAATGAGGCTTGAGTACCAGAGAAGAGGATGAGAGCCACAACCTTATTTCTCCTACACTTTTGCTTTAAAGTGCAGTAGGTTTTTTTGGTGCATTGTTGAAGTGAATCAGATACAGTGACAGTTGTTATCACACCTCTCTGTTTATTGGACCAATTTCATTCCCTTTACCCATCATATGCTATTCAAATATGCAAGAAGAGAAGGAAATTAATTTTATATCTGGAACATAAATGTCTAAATCAGAATAAAGGAGAATAAAAAATGTATGTGAGTAAGCTATTTCCTTGTTTCTGTTAAGATATGTAAGGAGAAAAAATTATTCAAGGGAAAAACCTGAGCCAACTCTTTCAACAAGATGTTGGGCTTAGATAAATAGACAATGAACTTCGTGCCTTTGATAATGGAATATACACAATAAAACTTGTTACCTTTTCACCTAGTCATTTAAAAGACAAGACTCTGATGAGTTTGTTTAATGCAACAAAGCCCCATGGTAGACTCATAGCATGTGGGATGAATAATCCATGAAAGAGTAAGCTGCTATAGCCTCACAGAGGTCCTTGAGCATCTCTCCCACATCTCTGATGTCTTTGGCCTCACAGAGTTCCTTGAGCATCTCTCCCACATCTCTGATGTCT
>JADRCH010000254.1:1817214-1829507 GCA_019843965.1 Rhynchomys soricoides
CCACATCTCTGATGTCTCTGGCCTCACAGAGGTCCTTGAGCATCTCTTCCATATCTCTGATGTCTGGCCTCTACTCTTGCACTGATGCCCTTCTTTTCTATCTCTTTCTTTTTTATCTCTTTAAATCTCTTCTTGCTTTTAGTACAAAAGTCAACTATCTTTTGCTACTTTGGCCAAAAGGCTTGCTAATTTTCATTCTTTATTCATGTACCAAGTTTGCTAACACCACATTATCTTCTGTTTGTGGCCGACTGCTTATATTCCTAGAAAGTGAATGATCATTTCTAGTAACAATAGCACCAGCAATATGAGAACAAAAGGATTATTATTACTATTATACAATAATAATCATCATAAAAGCTTTATATGTGCTCTGTTGATGAACTTTCAGGAGAGAAATTCAATCATTCTGTTTACCATCAAAAGCTAAGCTAAACTAGCTAACCATTAATAATTCCTCCCAAGCATATTCTGGGGTTTCCCAAGACAGTTACTGATTTATTCAGTATATTCAAAAAGTACTGATTTCATACTTAGAATATATCAGAAAACATTGAATAGTCACAATCTAAATACCACCAAGACAAGACCTATATTAATATCTTAGTTTTCTTTCAAGGACAGATCAAAATATTGGTAATATCTAGCTTGGAAGTGAGTGATTTGCAAACCACTGTTCTTATTTTATGCCTGTGGTTCACACGAGGACTGTTCATTCTCCACTGACATTACTACACCCAGTTCCCATTTCACCTCAGGTGAGTATATCAGTGGCTGCAGAAAGAGGTCCACAGTAAAGTCAGATTGGTGTAACCATAGTAACTTGGAGCTGAAAGTAGATGATTCGATACAGCTAGTCCATGTCCTTCATTTTCTTTATGAGAAAACATTGGCTACAGAAGTAATCTCAATGGTCAAACTTGGCCACATGTATTTATTTGAAGAGGTTGAGAGGTTGTGATGTAAAGTTGCCTACGGTTCTGAAGTTCCTCACCTATCCCAGTACAACAAGTTGCTTTTAGAAAGAACCATGAGTAAACATTACAACTAGGAAAATACTTTATTAAATAATAGTAATTTAAACTTGTTCTTTTACTCTAAAGCCCCCTTCTATGTTTAGAAGTTGAAGTAGCTGCTCATTGGTCAGAGGGGAAGGTAATTGAGTAATAAGGACACAGATCAGATTAAAGACAAAGCTAAATATTAATTAAAATTTTTCCTGGCTCAAGGGAGATCAAAGTAATAGAGTGTATGATGTGAATTGATTATTTATTACATTAAAATGATGTTTTTGCTTGGAAAATGGAGAAGTAGGCAGATAATACTGTGTTTAAAATATCAGTGTTGCTTAATTTATATGTTAAAATCATCCTTTAAAGAACTATGGTAAAAAAAACTTTAGTACCACAATATGAAGCGAAATAACATTGGAAAATCATTTATAAAAGTGTAGTGGACGTTTCTTATGAGCCATAAATGCATGGATATTGGACAGGCATGACATGTAATGCTGCCTACATTGTGGTCTGTACTGAATATTAATTTACGAAGTACTCTGGCATACAGAATATTCCTGAAAACATTATGGGAACATTGTCTAAGAAAATATGTAGCAAATATAAACCTGGAAATTTTCCTTTCATATTGCTAGTCATAAATGCATATGCATAGTTCCTACTCTTCTGATTAAAGTAAATTACAATTTAATTACCAAATTTTAGTCAGACAGACTTCTAGGTAGCACTTAGATCACTAGCAGTGTTAGGCCCAATTATTAAGGTTTCATTTACAAAACAACTGGATTTCCATGAATAAAGAGGTTAGTAGAGAGGTGGGACACTGAATGCTTATTACAATACTGTAGTCATGAGAGTCAGCATACTTTAAATTGCTAACTTGAAGGAGAGACCTCATTTACTCATTCAGTATCAGTGACTGACTGATGTCCAAAGCTTTTGGCAGACTACTAGCATTCCAGGCACTCCTACAATCATGGGCTTTCCAGCCTAGTGGCTAGCCTCACTTATCATCTTTGAATTCCAGGTGACAAATGTGTAATTATTGCCTTCAAAATGTCATATTCACTTAAGTGGGCTTAGGAGCATAAGTAGCGCCTTATGTTGGATAATGCTTTAGATCTTAACACATACATTTATTTGCATAATTCCAAACCCCTTAGAGAACTCCATTTTCCAGAGTATGAAACAAGGACTGTGGGAGCTACTCTAATATCTATGGGTCTTAAACATAGTAAATGGCATCAGTGAGGCTTAGCCAGGGATGCCCTGGCTTTTCTCCGCATCCTACCCTGAACAATAATTTGACAGAAAGCCAATTTATTCATTGTACCTTAGAAAGTGAGACAGATATTTAAGTATATTTTTTCTTGTGCTACGAAAGTGTAAACATGAACATATTTGGTAACATCAAAAGCCCTTTGACTGAGCAAGGTGAGGGAAAGCAATACGGGAAACTAATATTTAACAGTGTGTAGACTCAAGGCATTTTATGGTGCTTGGAGTGAATGAGTACCTGAACCCAAAGTGGCCTGCTGATCTGAGAGTAAGCTCAACTGTGGGAAGAGTGAGATGAGCTTCAAAGTGATAGAGTAACCTGTCAGAGAAAGGCCAGGGCCTTTCCTGGAGACTGGTGGGTCTCCCAAAGCAGGCTTAGATATTGATGGATAGCTCTGTCAGGTTGGTTTCATTCTCAGAGTGCAGTGTCTCCCAGAGTACCCCAGGAAGCAAGGAAGTTAGGTTGGGATTTTCCTTTCTAAAGCAGCCAGGGGTACATGTCCCTTCTCTCTGAAAATCTGTACATTGCTCAGCATAGACAAACACTACACTTCCTGGGACTGACAAGTCACTGCCAGACTCCGTGATGCAACGGAAACAGAGTATGCAGTGGAGAGGTGGGCGGGAGACAGAGCTCATGTGGGGGACGTTCAAGCCAATAAACCACATTGTACACGGAGCTGTAAGAAGAGGAGGAGTGGTAGAGTGTGATCATGTGTGTGCACAGCAGTATTTTCCCACAGTGTCCAGGCTATCCCTCCTCTGGTGTGATGTTATTCCCAGATGTTTTACAGATGAGAAAGCTGAAGTTCTGAATGGATTCATAGTCAGGATGTTTATCAATACTCTGCCTTCTTTTTATGTTACTGAAGTTGACCATTGGTTCTCTAGAGACAGATTTACCATTGCCAAATACTTTAATGACAACGTCCTTAGTGGTTTATGATGGTTTCTCTAGTACACATGAAATCATGTGCTCCATGTTTTGTGAAATATATTTCTCATCGTGTCAAACACATGGTAGACAAGTCAGAATCTGCTGTGTAGAATTGACTTTGGCAGTATAAGGGTGAAATGGACTGTATCATGTGCTTTCTGCACTTTGGTATAGGAAGTGTTATGTTTCCTTTAAGGATGACCAGGTAACTGCAAATTGTCCAGGATTTCTGGCAATTGTTTCTTTAGAGTTGCAGTGTCAAGACTTGGCAGGAAGTTGTTGGTTGCTCTTTCTTTATTAGATGTGAATTCTTTTAAAGCCATTTCAGCAGTTGTGACCTCACTGTGGGCCCTGATTGGTGTACAAATGAACACACTACTCGGATGTGCATATGGATTCATTTTGGTTTGGTCCAGGTGATGATACTTGCCAAGTTCCCAGCATAAGTGTCCAGTGTGGCTTTATCTTTACATATTTCAATTTTAAAAGGGATGATCTAGGTCAGCAAGTGTATTTGGCCACTGCTCCTAGATTTCACCTGCAAACACTGTGTCTTAAAGTTTTCGTGTCAAAGTTGCATGCATTCTCATTAACCTCTGGCAACACAAAATATGGAAGCCATGGTAGTATGCTCAGGTTTGTGGCAGAGTTGTGCTATGTTGTAACAGTAAAATTAAATGAGCCACAATATATTAAATATGCAAAAGCAGGCCTGCTACCTCTCCTTTTCAGATCACCATTTTCTGGAAAGAAAGGATGAGTTCACTAAATATGGCAGAGGTTAGAAAGGTTCAGAACAGCTGGGTTTGATGGCACATACTTTTAATCCCAGTACTCCAGAAACAAGCAGATCTCTGTGAGTTCGAGTCCAGCCTTGTCTACAAAGAGAGTTCCAGGACTGCCAAAAAGGAAAAGAGAAGAAGAGGGGAGAAGAGAGGGGAGGGGAGGGGAGGGGAAGGGAGGGGAGGAGACGAGTTAGGTTCTAGTTATAAGCACTTTAATTCCCTGTGAATTCAGTGTTCTTCTGGAGTTCCAAAGCCACAGTTTTATAACATAAAACTGATTTTGTTAGATTACCAAGTTTCCTTGAATTATTTTTTCTTTTTTCCTGCCAACAGGCCTCTTTCTTTTGCGACAAGGTGCCCTGTATGACTTTGAGATCAAAGAACGCTATTTAACCTCTGAATTAGATGTTACATAGTTCATTCATCTCTAAGCCAATTATGTGCAAATTCTCCTTCCTGGACCTGATCATTGAGACACAGAGAAGTCGGGTTAGTCAGGATTCTGTCTGCTGTATTGAAGTTTGTGTTCCCTTTGAAGCACACCAACCACTTCTACTCAGTGATATCACAAGGCAGAGGTGGCCAGAACATAGGCATTCACATTGTCATGGAAAGACGTTAGAGTTTTGCATCCCTTTAATCTTTGTAAATGCAAAATGCATCAAGTCAAAGGGATGGAAGATTTCATGTTATTATGCAGAAAAGATTTGAAGTTTTTTTTTTTTTCTTAAAAGGAATCTGTGATATCAATAGTCACATATTGCTTCTGTGAACAAATCAAAGAAACTCAGAAGGAACACTGTGCTGTGTGTCTGAAATGCATTCACATGCCACAATCTAATAGATTGAGCTGAATGTTTAGCTCAGTGGTTCTCAACCTATGGGTCATGACCCCTTTGGAGGTCACATATCAGTTTTTCTGCATATCTGATTGATAACGGTAGCAGCATTACAGTTATGAAGTAGCAACAAAAATAATTTTAGGGTTTATGGTTCCACAAAATGAGGAACTATATTAATGGGTCACAGCATTAAGAAGATTGAGAACCACTGCCTTAGCTCATAAATTGTACATTTTTTATTTTTATTGGTTCTTTGAGGATTCATACATTTCATTTAGATCATATTCATACACACATACCCTTTAGTATCTTAACACGAGTGGCAGTTATAAACAAAGTGACAAGATCATACTATGTATTTTATGTATTGTAAATCTAATATATTACGATTTGGAGATTTTTCTAATGGCATCTCCCATTATTCTATTTTCATTTCAATAAATCATTCAATAAAATTTTGTAGTTAAACGAATTAGGTTATTTTACAAGTGTTTATTTTGGTTTTCAAGTTTATATATCCTGACATACACTTTCAGAAAAATTTAGCTGTTTTTCCATTTTGACTACCTCCAGAATATTCTAATTTACATGTCTCATACTTAAATGTGTTTAATGCACATGTTTTTTGTAAGGTATTATATAAATAATTGCATTTTGGTTAATTGCTAGCTATAAAAGATACTATTGAACAATAGACTAAACATTCCCAGTTTGACCCACACCTTCCTACTGAGGACCAAACTGATGACTTCATTCTACCTTTTACCTGACAGTTCACTGGAAGAAAACAAGCCAACCTGAGAAGGTTTTATAATCATGCATTAGTAACACAGTAACAGCATCATGTATTGCAGCAAAAGCTGTGCAATATAAAATTAATTAATTCGGTGTTTTTCCTTAGGGAATTTGGATTTATGCTTAATTGTGTTAAAGTACCTGATTATCCTGGGATAAGCTGATTTGTATCCCTAATGATTTTAGATATTGTATAAAGGGAGAAAACAAATAAATCATTATTTATTTCACTAGATTGAAAATATAATTAAAGAAGTGACTTGGGAGGAAAGCTGGGGATTTGTGGAAAACAGACTTGTATTAGCCTAAGCACAAGAAACAGCCAAAATATAGGTCAGTAGATTGTTCTTTGACCTAAATTGATAGACAACAAGGGCTATGGATTCTTCTGTGTTTGATCACTGATGGAAATACAACGCTGAAGAGTTGTCCAAAACATGGCATTTATTTGCTTGGGAGAAGTACATTATTTCCTCAAGTATAACTATATTACAGTTTCAAAATAACATTATACAACAGAGATTTTCAGTAATGTAGGGGTCTTATTCCATGCTCTAATACTTTATACCCAATTTAAATATGACCAGGATCAGGTATAAAAAGAGATAATGCTCATATAATTACAGAGAATTTATGTGTACAGTTTATCATGGAATTTGATTTTTAGATGCATGTTGACTGTGAAAGAGTTGGGAATTAATGAATTCATTGGATCACTTGACAAGCAGTCATCCAAATTTCTAAGACTAAACAACTGATTTTTACATGGCCCATTTTTTTAACCACAAGACAGCTCATAAACTGATGGTAACAGAACAGTTAGAGCCAGAAGGGCATATGCATGGTCTGTCAAAGGACCAGGATGCTTCTGCTGCAACATAACTTGCATAAGGTTATTTCTCATCTTATATGTGGCTTCTAATGGAAGCTGGACCTTAAGTACAGTGTCTAAGTTTCTTTGGAATTTGCATTTAGGTGCTAAATGCATGGATTCCCTGCACAGATTGGCACCAAGATGGCTGCAATGTCCAGGACTATGTTGTGCGGAGGAGGCAGTAAAAACACTCCTTTCTTACATTTCTTTTTAAGGGAGAATTAACCTCTGGCCAGGAGCCTCGTAGTGGTATATGATTAATGGTTGTTGGATCCCGTGCTAGAAATATGGAGTTACCATGAAGGATAGAAAGGGGTCTTCACCATCATTGGAATGAGGTGTTGGAAGCCACTTTCCTTGAGCTGCATGGTAGAAGATGATCAACTGCATGAAACTGGTTATTAGGATAACTTCATTTCTTTTGCAGATGAGGAAATAGCAACCCAAAGAAGACTTAAAATATATCTAGCTACAAACTTAGATCCAATTGGAACAGCATTATTTCCTACAATATTTTTTATAGTTTACTTTTGAATATATAATTTTATTCATATTTGCACTTGTTAATGAGGAGAATTTTTGGTCAGTTGAAGAAATAATAAAGCATTTTGATTTTATACTTCTTTAGTGAAAATGGATCTATCTTATAAATATACCACAGATCTCTCTGTCATTAGAACTTTCCACAGAGAGAATATTTAAAAATTAGTTTATATTATTAGTCATGTTCAATTTGTCCCTTTTATTAAACACTGTGAAGTCAGAGACAGTGCCTACATTTTGTTTAGCACTCTGTTCTTGATGCAAAATAGCTGCTTAACAAAAGAATAAATAAAAATATCCTGAGGCTTTTAAATCCCATGAACATAAAATATTACAGCTGTGATAAATCCACAACTCTAGCATGGAGCCGAATCACAAATGAGAGTGTGTGCACTAGGAAGTACCTAACCAAAAGTTCCTTTTTCCTAGAAAGGATGGTGAGAAAGAAATACTCTCGAAGCATATTGTGAAGACTAGGGATCTGGTCCCTACAGCCACCACATTGCCAATCTGAGCAGAAAGTCAGTTAATGCTCTGCAAACAAGAAATGTAAATCCTAGAGATTTTGGAAAAATTTCCCTGTATTGGGTGTCCTAATACAAGTACTGTGCTTATGGGGTACATGACATATGGTCTCACATTCTGAGGTCATGTGTTCAAGTAGATACAGAGAATGCCCACATCCTCTTCGTATATGAGATGGTATCTTCGTATATGAGATGGTCATATATGAAGCAGACAACAAGAAACATCAGGCAAGTTCATCATTTCACAGAAGAATAGGTGTTTAGGTGGTAATTTAAGGAAAATTAGAATTTACCAAAGTGGAAAGAAGAAAATCCAACCTAGAAAAATGCACTGAGAAGAAAAGAGTATTTAGGAGCCAAGTATAGATAGACTTGTTGCAGGCAGAAGAGAAGTTTAATATACATAATAATGTATATTAATTACTTTTCAATTGCTGTGATAGAACATCACAGTCAAGGTAACTTATGAAAAAAGCACTTAATTAGACTTATAGTTTCAGCAGGTTAACATCCTTGGTAACATAGTGAAAGCACAGATACACACCTCTGGAGAGGCAGCTAAGAGCTCAGATCTCACATAGAGAGGCAGAGAAAGAGACCTGAAAGTATCCTTTGAAACCTCAAAGCCTGACCTTAGTGATACACCTCCTCTAATCAAGCCACACTCTTAATCCTTCTCAAACTGTTCCACCAATTGGGGATTAAGTATTTAAATGTCTGAGCCTCTGGGTGCCATTCTTTTTCACACCACCACCTTCTGACCCCTATTGTCTCATGGTCATATCATAATGTAAAATACATTTAGTCCAGCTTCAAAGTCTACATAGTCTTTTAGTCTCAAAACTACATAAAAATTCAAAGTTTAAAATGTATTCTGAGGTCCAAGACAATAGCTGAATGGTAAATCCCCTGTTAAATGAAAAAACAAATTGCTACATCAACAGACAGAGGCCCAGAATACATATTACCATTCCAAAAGGGAGGAAAAGATCATAAGAGGGTAATGCTGAAGCAAAGTGAGACCAAAACTCAGTAAGACAAATTTCAAATCCCTTAGCTTCATGCCTAAAATCAGAAGGCTTAGATGATTGCAATATACTTCTCTTTGGGGGCTCATTCTACTCCTTGTCTGCAGCTCTCCTTGGCAAGTGTCTCATGGCTACGGAATGCTCAATATCTTGGGATCTCCAAAACAATCCAGGCTTTACCTTCACAGATTCACAAAATGGCATCTCAAGGGCTCCCTGCATATACTCCTCTGCCACAGGCCTAGCCTCAGTCACTCCCCTTAACTGGGTTAATGTATTTACATAATTACAGATTTATACCTCTCAATTTTGTATTGTACTGTATTGACTTTTTTCCTTAGATGAATGCTCTGCTTTTCTAGTATATCCAGCTTAGCCACTCCTGTATAAAGAACTCTTTTCACCAAGCCCTGGTTTCCTCTACCAGGAAACCTTGGAACATCTGCCATCCCTGAACCAATCCTCTATGGTTCAGATTTGCCAATTATATGTAGAGTCGGGTATTGTAAAGACCTCCAAACTATCCCAAAAACTGGAAGGGTGATCAGGATGAGCATTATACTTAAAGAAAATTTGCGTTCTCCTCCATAAAAGGGAGCTGTAGTAAATTCACCACAGGTCCACTGTTGGAATTAAAGAGAGAGGTAGAGACTAGAAGGCTGAGCCAAAGTCTACTCATTCCCTGTTCAGGAAGAGGTGCTCCCAATGAAGGGGGAAGAAGTAAATCACCACAGAAGACTCAGCTGTGACTGGGAAACAAGATGAGAGATAATCATGTTCATTTCCCATCATGCAGCTTGTCAGGCTTCTTAAGGACATTACCAAAATGTCATCTTCCCCAAGGTAAAACCTAACAGTGTCTTCTTCCCTACTGTGAAGGTTCTTTTTGGGTAAGATCTCTTCAGCTTCCTCCCAGCAGAAGCTGAACTCTCTGGACCACACCCTCACTATGCATTTTGTTCTCTTCCCTGCCCTATGAAATGTCTGTCATTGCTGAGTCAGCAAGGGAAGGCCAGCTCAGCTTCATTCATGGCTCATGTGGGCTCTGTCAATGGAGGCTTGGTTCTCACACTCGAGCTTCCAGGAGCATTGTTAGGTGTAACAGGTGCTCAGCAAGTATGCATTGTCATTATTGATGTCACTATTGTGATTATTTGTTGCAAACTTGTCCATTAGGTAAATGCCAATAGCTGGCACCTTATGCAGAATAAGAACCCACTACTCCAAGATCTTATTTCTCTCTACAAAATGTATCTTCCATACCAAGAGGGACTTAGTTCCCTTGAAGAAAGTTAGATCGTTATTTTTTGATATGAACCTTGCATTTAATAGTTGTTTCATTTGGGAATGTGTCTCTGAAACTCTGGCTCTAATAGTTTCAGTGCTTGTGATCTTGTTTCTACATTGTGTAGTCTTTAAAAATACATAATCCCACCTGCCAAGATCTTATATATTTGCTTTATATTTTGAAATATGGTTACTTTATGCAAAATGTAAAGTCTAAGTGTAGTGTGTGTATCTACATTGTTATTTAAGTATCTAATGCTGTATTTACATACATGTGTGTAAACATACACATACAACAGACAGTACTAACCTAAGGCTTTATGAACTTGTGTATATATACACCACTTTTTGTCAAGATGGCCTATACCATGGACACCTCAGATATATATTTTTCTGAACAAAGCTCATAGTAAATCTGTAACCATCATGATTTTCTTTGGCCTTATCATGTGATACAAACCACATCAATTGATTTACATATGCCATCTAGTTTATTTCACCTCAATAGTAGCCTTGTAGTAGATAACACTATTCCTGTCTATGTGTGGGGTCTGAGGAGTCAAGACTTTGAGTGGGGCAGATCCAGAACCCACATGAACATGTGTGTTGGCAGTGAGTGTGAAATATGATGTCAGATGTGTTGTCTGTCAACTATGCTGCTCTTAAGTAAAGGGTTTAGCCTTCACATAAAGGCTTAAACCCACTAGAAGTAGCCGATGATTAATGTTCATTATTGTACTGCTATTCTTATTTAGTACCTTGATGCTTAAACATATGTGAAGTTATCACATCCTTCATTTGGAAGACTCGGTGAGTATATTTGGCTGTCCTATGTGGTTTTGTTTTCATGCTGTACTATAAATGCTCAGAGGTTCTCCATCCTTTGGGTTATAGTAATCATTCCTCGGGAATGCATGCTAATTTGAATCTTGGTACATATGGTACTTTTCAGAGCAGGAGCAATGGCTAGAAAATATGGTGCTTTAGAAAACATGTCCACAAAAATTGCATGTGCTGGAAAGTATTGCTCCAATCTTCTGCTCCATGTCCATCTCTGCAGGGAATGTCACTGCCTGGGCTTGAACCATCAGGGATTATGATTATGACTAGTGATTGAGAGCTAACACCATATCCAAAATCCAGTGTGTTATGAAGATTCTTAACTGATCAAGGCCTAAAAAATTCTTGGGACCAATAAATTACATACATTTTTAAAATGACTTAGATGACACTTAGCCATCCAAAATTCAATTTGATTTCTTTTTAAGGGAGAATATTTAGAATGAATGTTCTAGCAATTACACCAGTGAACAAGTCAAAGCATTTTAAGTCTGGTTTCACGGTTGATAAAAAGGATGCTATTTGTTCTTTAAAACTCTCAAGTTTATAAAATATGTCATAATTCAAACAAGCATATGTAAGCACGATATGGCAAGTGTTCCTCAGCAAATTTTCAAGGGATTGGAACATTTCCCAAGCCATTTCAAAGAGAAAAGATAAAGCATTTCTTTTGGACTCTCCAAAGCATGTATTATTAAATACAAATGCACTGTATCCTGAAATGGCTGAGCAGGCCATTATTGTGATATGCTTTTCCCTAGCCAAGGTTTTAATATTGTTTTCAATGGATCATCAGATTTCACAGACTAAGATTAAGACTTTTTTTTTTTTAAGGTTTGTTAAATAAAATCTTTAAAAAAAAAATGTGGATTGCAACACTGCTAAATTCTAAGATATTCCTGGAGCCAAAAGCAAATGTCTGCCTTTCTCCACATCAATTCTGTTTAGCATATTGTGAAATCATTACCAGGAAACAGTATGTCTCTCAAACTTGCACTACATTTTTTTTTTTTTTTTTTTTTTTTGCCAAATGTGAGCTCAAATGGTTGGAATTTCAGACAGTGGATAGAGTTTGACAGTTGAAACAAATCTATCATGCACAGAATCAAGAAAATATCTCAAGACTACTGTTCATCTGTTCTAGTTTGACTTTATTCATGCTGGGGGAAGACCCAAGATTTGTTTCCTGTGTGTTTGGTCCAACACAAAGAGTGTTTCAGTAGCATAGTCTTTGACTACTTATTATAAAAATACAATAATGTTGGTGATCCCTTTTAATTCTCCCCATCCTCTAAGGCAGGGTTGAATATTCAAATGTCTATGGGAATAAAGGTGGGGTTGACTGCAAGAAATTCTCTGTGAAGGCAATAGTGGCTGGACAGCTCAACAAAGCCACTGCATTCAGAAAATATTAGTCAACATTGTCGGAACATTCTGGGTTGATTTTTCTGAAAGAACATAAAATTATTATTTAGTATTATTTTTTATTATTATTAGTAGTAGTAGTAGTAGTAGTAGTAGTAGTAGTAGTAGTAGTAGTA
>JADRCH010000254.1:1829517-1861626 GCA_019843965.1 Rhynchomys soricoides
TAGTAGTAGTAGTAGTAGTAGTAGTAGTAGTAGTAGTAGTAGTAGTAGTAGTGATAAATATCCAGATTCTTCAATTGGTACAGAATAAGTCCATTTAAAACATAACCTATTGGTTCCACACATACAGATAATGTGTGATTTTTAAGTCACTCATCAGCCACTCCTTGGCTTAGAGTCCCATGATATCTTCACCAGATACTTTTATTAAGATCCTGAATGTGTGCTTTGACAGTTCTGCCTGTTGGAAGCAGCACCCTCAGCTGCTCCCTTGCTCTTGAGTCTCTTCATTCCCTTTAACTTAGCCCAACATTCCTGTTGTTTGCTGTGAAAAGTCTCTCATAAATAGTGAAGAGGTTCTCTATTTTTGTTCTCTTCTCGTGTTAATTCACAGCAATGTGGCATTTTCACACTTACATATAATTATAGTTTGACCCGGCCTCTAATGGTTCTTCCTCATTTTGTTGGTCTCATTCCTCCCTTCAAATATCTCCTGCTTTCATGGTGGACACCTCATCACCCCATCCTTTTTTCTTTAGACTTCTTCCTCCTTCCGTAGTTCCTTTATTCTTTCATGTCTCACATGCTTGTGATCTGTTCTCCTTAAGTAGATCAGTTTCTGCTTCTATGTCTTAGCTGTCAGTTGGTCCGGCCCTGCCCTAATGAGCTCTATTCATAATGTTAGATGGAAATCCTTGGGAAAGTTAGTGGTCTTATCATTGTATCACATTCCAGCAACTCAGTCATATATCACTATTGTTGAGGAATTGAGATGTAATTATTTTCCAGTCCAAACAAAGGTCAATAGTAAAGTATTTGAAATCATGCTTTCATTCCAAAGGGAGACACTCGGTCCTGGATGAAAAGATATCACAGAAACTTTCTATATTCCAATTTATCATTTCTCTGACACATGTTGGAGAATCCACTTCCATGTCTATATGGTCTTAAACTGAATTGATACCCCTCATGTGCAATATTTTTCGCATCCTAAGATTTTAGGCTTTCCTTTTCTCTCCATGGCTAGTTATTTTAATCTGCTCCTGATAACTGATAATAAGCTTTGACCTTTGCAAAGCTTAATTTGCCTTGGCCTAGCTTAGAGTTCAGGACAGCTGTTAACTTTGATTTGGCTTTATGGGTAATTAAATGAGGCCTTAGTGGTTAAGACCCTACCATAGCAAAACCCAGAAGACAGTTGACAACTTACATAAATGGACTTGAGAGTGTCCCAGAGCATGGCAAAGCCAGGTATTATGAAGCCAAGGAATCTGCAAAGAGTAACAAACTGTTTTCATATGGAAAGAAAGCATTCTTATATCCCTAACTGCTCTTCCTATTCACATCTCTATGAAATAACAACATAATTTCTTAACTTGGGCAACTCTACTCCTTAACACTGTCACCGTAAGCAAGGACTCATGTGAGTAAAGAATTACTTGACTCAAAAATTGTCATTGAAAAGGGAGAAACTCTGCTCTCCTGGGAATTTAACCCTACACATCACAGGAGATGTGTGTCTTCTCTAAAAGCTCTCAGTGTTTCCATAGTAGAAAGTCTCCATCTTTGTGTGAGTAGGGTTCCAAAAACTGGTGTTGCATTGTCTGAAAGAGCAAATGTGTGACAGCCACCTATTCGCTGTGTAGGTGTATGAACTTTGATATCTATAGCTGTGAAAATTAAGCTTCTCTTAAGATAGAGTCTCAGATTCTCAGTGTAAAATATCATTCCCTACCATATTTACTGGGGGTTTATGAGATTACAATAGAAGATCATCAAAGAAACTAAGTTTTATTGACTCTATATAATACTTGATGATTTATTTAGGGTTCTAGAAATCCGTTGTGTATGTGTGTATTCAATGAGTCAAAGATTTTATGTCCATATATGTTTTTTAATTAAAAACTTTTACTCTGGGTTTGGACAGTCAAGTTAACAGATAAAAACACTCATTGATTTTCCAGAAGACCTGGATCCCATTCCCAGTATCCATGTGGAGGCTCACAGTCATCTGAATACCAGGGTATCCATCACTTTTTTCTGAACTCTGAGCACCAAGCAGTCACTCGGTACACATACATATGTGTACATAAACCACACACATATATATAAAATAGTAAAACAAATGTAAAATTTTGAGAATTTCGTATATAGGTACAGTGTTTATATCATTTCTACCCCTTCCTCTCTTAACTCCTCATGTGTTCTTTCTAACCAGTTTCAAATTATTGGCTTTGGTTTCTTTAATTATTACAAAACACACACACATACACACACAGAGAGAGAGAGAGAGAGAGAGAGAGAGAGAGAGAGAGAGAGAGAGAAAGAGAGAGAGAGAGAGAGAGAGAGCGCGCACTAGCTCACTGAGTCTATTTAATGTTTAGGGTGAACACTTAGAATTGAATGAACCATTAAGAAGCTCATCCCTGGAGAAAACCATTCTACCTCTCCCAGCAACCCAGCAACCATGAACTACTTGTAGCTCTTCATCAAGGGCTAAGGGCATATGTGAGTTCAGCCATCCTTATTGGTATGACCCGGTGATGTCTTTGTTATGTTCTTGTTCGGATGACCATATTGTTGAGACTTCATGGGTAGAACTCCTCTGCCGAGTATTTTTTAAAACATAAAAGTTGTTATATTTGACCTTAGCTTTAGTTCTATAGGGTGTGATTATTTAAATCTTTATAGATTTAAATAATTTAAATAAAAATTATATGGTTTTGGAAAATGTAAATGTTTGTATGTATTTTGCAGGCTAGGATCTTCCTGCTAAGTTAGGAAACAAGTCTAGGGAACTCCTCCCCCCCCCCAGAAGCAGTGCAAAAAAGACATTAATATCTACCAAATAGAATTTAAAATTTAAGTCTAAAATGAATATTTGGAAACAGACTTACTGAAATGTTTAATTAGAATCTCAAATCTTGACAAAATTGCTTTTGTGCCCCTGTATGTGAGCATAGTGTGTGTGTGTGTGTATGTGTGTGTGCACATGTGTGTGTTGGGTTAGGGGGTGAGGCTGAAGTGCTGTTCATCTGGATCTATCCACCTTCTTTGCTTTTTAAATTTTTAAATTTTTAATGAGATTTCTCTCTCTCTCTCTCTCTCTCTCTCTCTCTCTGTGTGTGTGTGTGTGTGTGTGTGTATCTGTCTGTCTGTCTGTATGAAGATCAGAAGACAACTTGCATGAGTCTATTCTGTCTTTCCATTGCACAAGTCCTGGGGCTTACACTTAGGACATTGGTCTTAACAATAAACAATTTTACCCAACAAGTTAGTTAAATTGATTGACATCTTATTTTTTGAGACAGGGGCCAGTAAGTCCCAGAGAGCCTCCTGTCTCTGCTTTCTCACTCAGCACTGAAATTACAAGCCTTGCCTCCATAGTGAACTCTTCTGTGGGTGAATGTGATCAAAATACAGCCCTCAATCTTGTCCAGCAAGTGCTTTAGGGATTGACCCATTATCTTCCCAGCCCCTTAGCTGTTTCCCAAATCCATTCTTTTGGTAAGCCTTTTAAAAACTCAGACATCTTGCTTATTTGTTACTTTTTCATGACATGTTGCATTCAAACAACAATGAAGTGAAGAGGAATAACTCTTTCTGTATGAATGTATGCATGCGATTCAAGATGATTTAGTCTTTCACCTTCATAACTTTTTAATCATGTATTTGTATGTTTGTTTTGTGTGAGGGGTATACATATGCTAAGGCACATGTGTGGAGGACCCAGGACGATTGTAGGAATCAGTTCTCTCTCTTCACCATGTGGGTCTCCAGAGAGAATTGAACTCATGTGTTAGCTCAGCAGTATATAGCTTAATGCACTAAGCCATCTCATTGGCCTGATTTGCTCCTCCCTACCCAAAAGTTCCTGTGCATACAAAGCTTTTATGAAAAATGTAAATTGAAGTTATTTCATTAGTACAGCCAATTATATAGTGAAAGGAGTTATATTTATTTTAAATTTCTGTTCATTTATGAAAGGATGCATTCAGAAGCTCATAATATCAGTCATAGAGTAACTTTCTGGAATATTTTGCAGAGTTGAAAGATTTACAGGATGCTGAAATCCTTTAGGTACTGTGAATTTAAATTTCCTCTTAGAATATCACATCTATTTGACATTATTCTAAAAGACCCCAGTAGTCCCTGGTGACTCGCAAGCTTAGAGACCCCAAAGACCTGAACACTGATATGGAAATGTCCTAGGCAAGGAGTTTCTAAATTCTAAATGCCCTAAAGTAAAACCTATTTTCATATAATGTTTATCCCTTATTCACTCATTGTTTACTTAAGGAAATAACATTGTCAATGGTTGGAGCCATTTGTCCTCTGTTCACGTATATGAAAGTAGGAGAGGCTACATGAAGTGCTAAACAGCCCTGAACCAGGTATATCTCAACAGCATCGATTCATTATCCACTAAAATACTTGAAGGCTGGATTCAGATGATAGTTAATTGTATGCCTTTTAGGAGTTTTAACTACCACGGAGTAGAAAATGACCTGTACTATTCATTGTAAATGGGACTTCTCTGATTTTACTTATTGCATAGCATATACTGGGTAAGCCTGTTTCTTAATATATAGAGCAGCTCTCAGTTTCAAGACATCACAGGTTAAGAAAAGACATATATGTACACACATGTAACAGCATATATATATATATATATATATATATATATATATATATATATATATATATATATATATATGGAATATATACTGATCACACATTTGTATCATCATTCTGTTCTGTGGAAAATGAGGCACATGTTATTGGTTGAGCCATGACTCCTGTGTTTTGCCATCTATAGAAGTCTACAAGGAGAAACCATGACAATATGATTTTAGTCTCTCAGAGTTAGTATTTGGTAGCATGGGTCCATGAAATCTTGAGAGAGTGATTTTAGGAAATAGGACTTTCAAAAAATCAGAGAGAATCAGACTTGACACATCTCCTTAATGTTCCCTCTGCTCTGCTCGCATGGAGGTTACATATTTAACTCAGAGGGCTTTGTTGAATATTTTTTTATTTATTTGGGAATTGCCCTTTTAATATGTAAATGTATTTTCAAAAAAATTTTAACTGATGGCAAGTACTCCACGTTTACTCTTTAAAAGAGGAAAACAGTACTGGAGTCTGTGCTGAAAATTAACTTAAATTGTGAAAATAGATATCTTTTTAATATTAGTTTGTATGTATTGATATTTTAATCACATAATTTTCAGATAGCAGGGCTGGTTTTCTTGTAAAATAATAAGAACATTTTAATGGAATTATAAAAATACAAATATACTTGTGATACTTCAATATTGGTGACTAAACTCAGGTGTTTCCCAAGTGATATTCCAAAGAAAAATGTTTCTTTGAGTATATAGTATCTTTCCACATACTTAATTAAATTTCTCAGAAAAGGAAGCCACATTAAACTAAATCTAAATAAAGACAGAGTAACATTGGTATGATACGATTGCCAGATAAAATAGAGAGCTTCTAATAAAACCTAAATCTTATATTAACACTAGGTGATTTTACAAATTTATTACTGTGTGTGCATGTGATGTGTATATAGTGTACATGTGCCAGTTACACATGTAAAGAGAGATCAGAGGACAAATTCGTGAAGGGAGATCTCTTCATCTACCTGTATGTGAGTTCCATGGCTTCAACTCAGGTCACCAAGTATGTGGTACAACTTCCTGGAGTGGGTTCCCTTCATTTACCTGTATGGGAATTCCATGGCTGCAATCTAGGTCAGCAAGTAAGTGATACAAGCACCTTTACTCGTAGAGCATCACACTAGCCCAAGAAACGACAATAAATATTTGGACATAGTAATACTAAAATATATCACTCCTTGTTTATCTGACATCCATACTTCACTAGATATCCTGTATATTGCCCCACATAATCTGCCAGAGCTGAATGCTAATCAGTAGTTGTTCAACAAACACCTGGAATCCGTGTGTTTTCCAAATGGCCTCGTAGTTTGGAGAAGTGACATAATTCTCAAAGGGTTTACACTCTATCAGAGGACATGGTGATTATGTAGTTAGCTTATTTGAAAAGAAATTGTTTAAGTGACCCCTGATACTGTGACTTATCAAAGAACAAGGTGCTCACTTCTGGCTTGGAAATCCAGAGAAAGTTGGGTTGATATTAGGTGAAGCACAAAAGATCATTAATTTTCAACCACCTGGAAGCCAAGCTGGGGAATGAACAGCTAGGGGAGGTATTAACTTGACACCATGGATTGTATTTAAGGGATGACAATCGAATGAACGTTCTCAAATTTAACTGCACATCATAATCATTTAGGAGGCTGGTTAATAACACAGCTTTCAAGGCACTGCCTCCTGGAAGTTTGGGCTCAGCATCCTGAATCCTCAGAGAATTTGAAATTTATTTTTATTGAAAATTTCTTTCACACAATATGTTCTGATGATGATTTCTCCTCCCTCAACTCCTTCCAATTCCTCCCCGCCCGCCCAAACGTACACTGTATTGCTCTCTCTCATTGGAAAACCAACAGAGTGAGAGACCTTGGAACACGCAGTCCTAAATGGGAGATCACCATCAAATTCCTACCCTCCAGGCTCAGGAAACACTGCAGAAGCCCTCTGTGAATGGAAAGACTGCAAAGAGTAAGAGTGAACAACAGTGGCCACTGGCCTGATCCCCCGATTCTCTGGGAGACTGATCCACCAACCAAAGAATACACATGGAGGGACCCATGGTGCTGGCCACATACGCAGCAGAGGAGGGTCTTGTTAGTCATCAGGGGGAGGAGAGGCCCGGGCCTGAGGGTGTTAGATCCCCCAGTATAGGAGAATGCCAAGGAAGGAAGATGAGAGTGGGTGGGGGAATACCCCCATAGAGGCAGGGGAGGGGGGAGGGAATGGGGAGGTTCCGAAGGGAAGATCTGGAAACGGGGAAACATTTGAAATGTAATAAAATATGAAAAATAAATAAATTTTTAAAAAAGGAAAAAACTCTCTACTGTCTGTAGGAGAAAAAATAAATAAAAGCAAAAAAAAAAAAAAAAAGAGTGAGTAGAGTGTACCCAAGAAACAAGACCTTCTCGACATAGCAGGACTGACACACATACTCAGACGGTGGCAGCATGCACAGGCCCTGCACAGGGATAAGCCAGGTGAGGTCCCAGCTCAGAGAATGGAAGTAGACACATGTTCCTATCCCGAATCTAGAAGCTCTCTCTAATTGATAACCTCTTACAATGAAAAAAATAATAATTTTCTTCAATGGAGTCTCTCTTGGTATACGAACTACACATAAGGGCAGGCCCCATGACCAACCATGACCAACACAAAATAAACTTAATGTTGATTTGGAGGACTTTTTGCCTTATAATGCTTTGTCAGGGCATATTTTTTAACCTTACAAGTCTGATATATTATAGTTTCTGAGTTTGTGGCTTTAAGGGATTTCCGTGTATGTGACTGCCTGTATCTCTGTATCTATGTGTTTCTTGTGCTTTTCTTTAGTTCCCCTCCACTCACAAACACACTCATTTGTTTGGTTTTTCCTATTCAGAGAATTTCAAGTCTTAATGAGTTCCCAGGTGCTGCTGCTGCTGCTGCTGGCCCAGGGCCCCCACATGTGTCAGAATTAGAGCAGTGCTGTACATGACAGGCTGGAAATGGTGGCCCTGTTGGCCCCATCTGTCTTGCTCTGAAATTTCAGTTTTGTTTAATAGAAAACAGAGAGCCATTAAGGGCTGACAAGCAGGGTGACATAGCTGAGTTCTGTTGTAGGATAGTTTATCTGGTGGCCCTGGGGGATTGATTGAAAGGACTACTGACAGACCAGAGAGGCAAGGCTCATTATGTAGCTACTGAGGCAGATGAGAAAAGTCAAGAACCCAGAGTGGTGAGTAACATCTGGATTGGATGGAACAGTTGCTTTAGGGAGCTATGTGTTATTTGTGAGAGACAGGTGGTAGGTTTTCTTTAATGGACTCTTCATTTGTAAGAGGACAGTGTTAGAATTGGTGGGATTTTTTTGTTTCAGGATCACATGTAGTTTTGGAAAACTACCTGTTTTCAAGTTTTTTTTTTTAAAAAAGTTGTTACCTATTTAATTAAAGTAGACTTTTTTCAAAAAAGGAAGAAAGAAAAACTAAACCAGGGTCTGCTGTTCATTAAAACACTTCCATGGAGCCCAAGAGGTTAGTTTACAAAGATGAATATGGAGCAGCCATATGTTATGATTCCATGAATTTTATCATTCATATCCTGTCACAGTTTGCAAGGAATACCTTCTGAATCTGTAAACACTTTTCTGAGGACATCGTTACTTCTTTCACTGAATGACTTCAAGTCCTTCAGATCCTAAAAATCTTATGGGCCAATATTTGCTGAGTTCTTCAAGAGGATGTGGGTTTCAGATACATAGGACTAGTAATAATACCAATAGTAATAATGCCTTTCCTAGGGTGGTATTCAGAGTAGTGGCAACATTGCCTGAAAAGGCTGCTGAAGACTCACGAATGGTTGCTTTTCCCCTAAGCTGTTGGTATTGTATCAGGTGTAACAGTGGACAAGTTGTTCTACTGTAACTCATGAAAAACTTGCTAATCTTTACCTCTTTAATGAAACTCTACATATTAATTACAGTTTTTTCAATGAAAATGTTTTATTTGTGAAAACCTGGAAAATGTCTTCCATACAAAAAGAGCACAAAGACTTATACGTACATGATTTTACCAACCAGGAAAGCACTTGGCGGCACCTTGGAGTGTATCTCCCTATAGTGTACACTGCTTTGCGACTTGATTGTTTTGCAAACACTACATCATAGATATTTTCTCATACTAAAGATTATCCTCTTTAAAATATGCTTATATTGGTCAATGTTTATATAGGTATAGTTTTATCCTATATTTTCAATTCTAGCCAATTTTCTGTATTTAGTGTTATATATTTCTGCAGCATGCACTCTTGTAGCTGGATCATTGTCATTTATGCAAATTTATTTCCATTCAGTAGTCTTATACTTTACCATAAAGGGGCCCATATGCAATGATTTAGAAGCGAAATGGATAATTTTTTTAATATGCTTGGCCTATGGGAAGTAACACTATTAAGAGGTGTGGTCTCATTGGAGTAGGTGTGGCTTTGATGGAGAAAGTTCTTCACTGTGGGGGTGGGCTTTGAGGTCCTATACTCAAGCTCCACCCAGTGCAGAAGAGAGCCTCCTCTTGGCTGTCTGCAAAAGATAGTCTCCTCCTGGCTTCATTCAGATCAAAATGTAGAGTTCTTGGCTCCTCCAGCACCAAGTGTGCCTGCACAATGTCATGCTTTCCACCATGATGATAATGGACTTAACCTCTGAAACTGTAAGCTAGCTCCAATTAAATATTGTCCTTTAAAAAAAATTATTTTTAAAAGATGCAACATTTTAATGTGCAGTTGGGATTAGAACTTGTTAAAGTTTTGCTTCAGCACACATAGGAAACTATGGCTGTTGCTCCCAGCTTGAGGGAAACAGGGCCAAACTCTTGCCTATTGTACAGCCATTACCTAGATCCTCAAAGAAGCTCAGATCATGCTATCAAGGTTCTCTATTCCCTATTAATATTCTGCTTATTTTATAATTCACAGCTAGAATCTGGGGGGACTGATTTCACAGTATTAACACTACACCTAGATTTTTATAAAAATGTGACTACATATTGATTTAAGTTGGAGAAAATCAAGATAAAATATTTAGGACAGATTAAAATATTAATTGATGGCTCAATTGTAAAATTAGAATAGTAAAATTTAAATGGAGATTATCCTCCCCCCAAATATAATGATCCTTTTTGTTGATCCTTTTTTAATACTTAAAGGTGATTTAATTTTGTTTCATTTAAATTCTTTATGTTTCTTGGACATGATTTTCAAATACCTTCCAACATAAATATACTTCCTTCTAAAATGTCAGTCAGAACAAAAAATTTCTATACTGTTCAGTCTCATTACACATGTTGAAGAAATTTTGTGTTAGACCATAGAATGAATTTGTTTCTGGAAATCCTAATAATTTGCAAACCAGGAATGGCTCTCAAAGGTTCAAACATCACCACTGAAATGTTCCTTCTGGCTATCACTATTCTGTTTTCCTTATTTAGAGCAAACAGTTGTAGGTCTTTTTTCTATGCCATAACTGCTTAGTAGTTGTTGTGTAGTTCTGCCATCTGGTCTGCTCTTCTAAAGTCCATGAGATACTAAAATGGGAGTTGTCACTTTTGGAGGGAAATATTTAGAATTGTGGATGAGAAAGTGTCTTAGTTAGGGTTTTACTGCTGTGAACAGACATCATGACCAAGGCAACTCTTCTAAGGACACCATTTAAGTGAGGCTGGCTTACAGGTTCAGAGGTTCAGTCCATGATCATCAAGGTGGGAGCATGGCAGCATCCAGGCAGGCATGGCACAGGGGGAGCTAAGAATTCTTCTACCTCTTCATCTGAAGGCGTCTAGGAGAAGACTGGCTTCCAAGCAGCTAGGATGAGAGTCTTAAAGCCCACGCCCACAGTGACACACTTCGTCCAACAAGACCACACAATACCTCCAAATAGTGCCGTTCCCTGAGCCAAGCATATTCAAATCACGACCCAAAGCTAAGAACAAGGCAACACTGTGTTTACCTCGCTAAATGCCACAAAACATTCTGATAAAAAGAAAGCAGGTTCAAGCAACTGCCTAAAACTGAATTATTGGTCTTGAAAAGATTTCAGAGGTCCTCCTTCTTATCCCTGTTTCATTTAAAGACTTTGAACACATAGCTAGGGCTTAATGAATGAGCTAAGGACCTGGTTCTCCTGCATCCCTGTTTCTATTCTGCAGAGATGGAGGCAAGGGATGTACTTTAAGAAATGTGTATAGTATGAAAAACACCTATAGAAGACTACAGAGTTGAGGGAGAGTAGAAAAATAGCACAGCTATTTTTTCTCATTCAAGAGGAAATTTGATATTTTTTGCAATTTGTATGAGCTTGGCTATCATTTATACTTGTTATTTTTGCTTGCCACAAGTGTTTAGTTCCATTAGTCTGGTTCCTCCTCTACCCCACATCCTCCCAACATGGCTACAAAGCTGTAATTGTGTGATAAAGTCCATGGGGCAATTGAGCTTGCTTACAGAGAATCTCTGTGGCTAACTTTGTGGAAAGTTCCTTTAGCTTGTAAAATGAGATGACTCTGTAGTAGGAATGTTATAGATATATGATACACCACACAGACTTTGCCAGTAGTGATTAAATTTGAGTTGGGCTCTTACATGTAGACAGCATTTATTTTCAAGGATTTTAAATCTGTGTTCTGCTATAGTGAGGAAAGTTCACATCTTCATCTCAGCTGTTCTCTGTGCTTCCCCAGAGTGGTCTGGATGAGCCATAGGCTCTTCTCAACTCGAACGTTTTGAATAAAAGTCTTCAAAATCGAAATTGCTAGAAAGGGAAACAGAGTAAAGAGAATTAATGATTGTGTGCTTTTGTTTTGTGTTCTCAACCGAGTGCACATCTGGAGTAGCATGGGCCAAGTAATCTGCTTCAACCTTGGCAGCTTCTGTGTGGGTGATCTGTGTTTTAATTAGATGGAATTGTTTCCAGTGTCTCTGTGGGATAATCTCTTTCTTCTACCAAGCATAGCAGACTAAATCAGGTCCATCTGACAATGAACTGGAAGCTCTGATTTTGCTCTAGGCTCAACTCTCAAATAATACTGATCTGCCCATGACTTGAGTGGGAACTTGTGGTTCACCATAGTCTACACTGAACTCTCTTGTACAAAGATTATCCTGTAGTGTTAGTACAGTGAGGCAGGAAGTTTCCAATTGCCACTCACTTTTTCTGTTTACAAATATCAAGTTGCATTGCCTCCATTTTAATGGGCTTGGAGTCTCACTAAACATAAGGAGTTAACATTTGGAGTTTGAGTAAAGGTTGCATGGGATAGTTGCTTTCTTTTCTGCTGATGAAGACATCAGTCACTATCAACTCAGAAGCTTCAAACAGGTACCATTAGACCTACTGCAGTCCCAAAATGTGCTTGCTGAACAGTTGGTTACATGAAACTAATTGCTGGTTCTACAGATCAGAAACCCAGATATCTTTGGTATGGGGGTGAAAGTAGGGGTGTAGCTCGAGGTTCACATTCCTGAATTGAGAATAGCTGACTGAATAAGGGGTTCTGAATCCCCTCAATCAGATGAGTCAGGGGCACTGTAGTGGTTTGAGTAGAAATGGCCCCCCATAGTCTCATGTGTTTCACTGCTTGGCCCTCTGGGAGTGTTAGGAGGTGTGGCCCTTTTAGAAGAGGTGTGGCTTTGGTGGAGGAAGTGTCACTATGCAGGTAGGCTTTGAGATCTCATATGTTCAAGCCAAGCCCAGTGTGAGAGTCACTTCTGCTATCTGCAGATCAAAATGTAGAACTCTCAACATCTTCTCCAGCACCACATCTGCCTGCACATTGCCATGTTTCTCACCAGGAGGATAATGGACTAAACTTCTGAACTGTAATCCAATTGCAATCAAACGTTTTCCTTTATAAGAGTTGTCATGGTCATTGTGTCTCTTTACAGCAACGTACCTGAACTAAGACACTCACCTTGATGGAACAGCTTACCCACTGGTCCCTTTTATATGCTACTGTCAGTTACGTTTCTTATTGCTGTGACCAAAATACCCAAGGAAACAATTAAAAGGAAAGAAGTTTTCACTTTGGCTCAAGTTTTTAGAAGTGTCATGGCTGGGAGGGTATGGATGATTTTTCACTGTTGAGTGCAAAGAGTAGAAGGGAAGAGCATAAACAGGATGGAGGAAAGGTAACAGCCCTTAAAACTATGTCCTCAGTTACTTAAATACTCCCACCAGGTCCAACCTCCTATCTTTTACCATCTCCCAGTCCATCATAGTATGCATCCATCATGGGATAATCTGCTTATTGGATTGGAGACTGCATTGTCTTTGTGAAGATGCCATCACAGATGGAAAGGTGTGTTTAATGATTCTTATATAACTTCTCAACCCAATCAAGTTGACAACTAACTACCCCAAAATACCTTCCCTATCCTTCAGACATTCGAATCCTGGACATAAGCACAGGGCCTGGGAGCATGTCAATAGCCTGCCTCTTATCTCAGTTCCTTCCTTTTCTAAAGGTGAAACACACACTGTGATGGTTTATATAAGGTCAACCCAGGGAGTGGCACTATTAGAAAGTGTGGCCCTGTTAGTATAGATGTGGCCTTGTTGAAGTAGATGTATCACTTTAGGTGTGGACTTTAAGACCCTCATCCAAGCTGCCTGGAAGTCAGTAGTTTGCTAGAAGCCTTCAGATGAAGATGTAGAACTATTAGCTCTTCCTGCACCATGCCTGCCTGGATGTCACTATGTTCCCACTTTGATAATAATGGACTAAATCTCTGAACCTGAAATAAAGGTTGTCCATATAAGAGTTGCCTTAGTCATGATATCTGTTCACAGCAGTAAAACCCTAACTAAAACATACACCAATCTCCAAGCTTTGGCATTCATATTTAGCCACAAGATCATTTTATTTCTAGATTTGTTTTGAGTTTTAAATAAAATACCACACATGTAAAGCCGGGATCAATGTCTTCTTCCAATCATGTGCTTGGTTAATAGTCCTTCTTCTCTCCAAGTGTCTTATCCTTTTTGTCTTAGCTGTTGATACTGCAGTGACAGTATTTGCTACTTTTAACTTTGTAAGTTTGCTTTGAAATGACTACCTCAAAGCAATCACCATTTTCTGTGACAATACACCCCAGTTGCCCTTGGGAGCTACTGCTGTTCTCACCTTCTTTCTATCCTGTGGACTTCTGAGAACTTGGTAATGGGTATCACACCGCCTCAAAACTTTCATGTCTACTGAAGTGCCATTTTCCTTTGATTTGGAGTTCTTTTCAGTTTTGTTTCATGAAACTGAAAAATCTGCCATGCCATGAAAATTAAGAAAAAAAAAAGCAGTAATTTAATGTCCTAATGTTGTTTGAACTATTCTGCTTCCTCGGCTCTCTCTCTCTGAGATTTCCCGATAACAGTTTCACCACACAGATCAGCAGAGACATCTATAACCAAAAATAAACCCAAGGTGGTAATGCTTAATGCTATGGATGACTTCTCACTCATTTAAGAGTGTTGAGTGTTTGGACAGATAACAAGACAGCTCTTGTCTATACAATGGCTGATGCCCCCTCAAATTCTCATCTTAAAGGTGTGAAAAAATCCACTCCTAGTGATTAAAAGGGAAATGACAGTGGAAATTTTATATGACAAAAGTTACTGTGGGTCAATTTAAAGGGTAACGTTCATTCCACTTACAATTTGTAGTTTCTGATTGAAGTTTTCTTAGTACTGTGGTTCTCTTTTGAAAGGTGAGCACAAGCATTTGATGGGCAACATGTTGTCTAGTTTACATGAATACAATGGAATACAAAGGAATACTCTTTGCTGTATCATTGAAGTGGCTGCTTTCAGCCAATGGCATTCAATCCTGTTTTCCCACTGTGGAATGACACTGTAACTTGTCATTGTCCAGCCTCAAAAATCCATGACCAAGTCACCACATGGCTTAGTCTTTCTGAAGAACAACTTGAAATTCACTTGTATAGTAGGCATCCTAGAAAAGGAAGTAGAACTAGCAGTGCAAATGATGGAAATAATATTCAGAGTATTGTCTCTCTTCTGGGAGCTGCATTTGTCAAGACTGAGTCAAGTATTTGGCTCCCATCTTATGAGGTCATTGTAGTAGTTTTTAATCTACTGAGGGCTGCATTTGTCAAGATGGAGTCATGTGTTCTGTTCCCATTTTAAAAGTCATCATTATTGTCTACTGTCATCTTGCTCAACTTCTTATATCTAATACTTTGTCATTTGACAGCTTATCATGTAAGAAAAATGTCAGACTGTAAATTTATTCTTATGTCTCCAGTATATGCTATTTATGTTTTTTTCTATTAAAACTTAAATGGAAAATAACGATGTCAGGAAATTTGTAATTTTGCTTTTGGAAAAATCTCTCTATCACTAGTAAATTGTATCTCCTTGTGGTGTGGTACAAAGAATGTAAATTAGAAGCTGGTGAGCTGAATTTGAAAAGTATAGAGACAACTATGGAATTTTGACATAGAAATAATATAATAATATGTTTATTCTTTGATCACAAGTGTGGGGATCTGGGGGCTGCTTCAGACTCTCTGCAGCAGATGAATATGATTTGCCTCATGCTCTAGCAGAGACATGGTTTTGCCAGCTGCAGATAGTTTCTGCAATTGTGTGACATTTGAAATTCTAAAAACTTTTCAGAAGGAATATAAATGGAAGGGCCCTGATACTCTGGTTTAGTGGTTGTTGGTCATTAGGGTGGGTTGGTTGCAGTTTGTTAGTAGTCATACTCAAAGAAGAAACAAAAGGAAAGAAATAGATTCAGGGATCTCTCTCTTTCTCTCCTATCTAGTGATAGGGGGGTGAAGCTAGATATAGATGGAACATAAAGAGTAGAGAAAAGAACCCACAAAGTAGCACAGACAAGCTACAGAAAAGTGTGAAAACATTATAAATCATTAAAGTGATGCAAATACTTTTATTTCTAAGTATAATTAATTTAAGGTTATAATTCATTTTTATATGTCCTTATAAATATTCACATAACTTAGAAAGAACACAAATAACTGCTGTGTCAAAAACTATTTAGAAAAGAAATGTGTAGCTCCTACACGTCCAAAAGTAAACTTCCCAGCAAAGAGATTGTTGTTGATATCTTTAATGAATATTCTGGTGGTGGGCTGGTTGGATTAACACTGAGGAAGAATTCCTTTGGTAAGGAAAAGCAATTGGTGATGATCTAAGTGAGGGGGAAAAAGGACAAATATCATAGGTAGAGGGAATCAGAACATGGAAGGCATTAAAGGAAGAACAAAGTAAGCTAAGCCATGGGCTTTAAACAGTCTGATATCCTGTCAGTGTGGGATGGGAGATGGGAAGCACAGCCAAGCTGGAAAAAAATGATATGGACCAAACTGAGAGAGGTCTTTCTGATCATGGTGTAAACTTTGGCATCATGGTGAGGGGGTGTATAGCTTGTAAAGCAGCAACTTTCTGCTCATTAGAATTGACCTGTGAAACATTTTTAGTACTATCCATGACTGACCCCTTCATAGACTAATTAAATCAAAATTTCTTAGAATGCTGTTCAAGCATTAGGGATTTTTTTTTTTTTACAAAATCTCCCTAGATGATTTCTAATGTGCAGCTGGTTGAGGGGCACTCTTCTACATGTTATTAAATGGAATGTAAAGTGATGGAATGCCAACACTTTGAACTGGAGGCCCACAAGAACTGACATGAGGCTGTAAGCCCACCATGCTTTCATATTGGACAAAGAGGAAAGGAAGAAGACAGTGAGGTTGCTTTCTAGGTTTCCAGCTCCATGAACAGGGACTAGATGGAGATTATACTCAACAAGGTAGAAAATGTAACAAGCATATGGCTTAATGAGGAAGACAGGATTTGTGTGTGTGTGTGTGTGTGTGTGTGTGTGTGTGTGTGTGTATGTGTGTGCAGCCTAGTTGGTTGTGATATTTTGTGAAACATATGTTGAAGGCTCTTAGCTGTACATGTCTGAAGTACAAGAGGCATTTGAAATGCATAGAAATGTATAGAAATGCGGTCACCCAGCAAAGCATAAGATTTGAAGGTTTAGGAGTAGACAAGAGCCCATAATAAGTAGACAGTGCCTGTCTGTAGTTCTCACAATAGAACATCTGCTTAGCATGTGTGAGGCCCTGTGTTCACATATGCTTTTTCTTTTGAACAAAGTTTGTGGTATAAAAATTGCTCAGGTTACGGAACCCCAAAAGCCATCAAAGTTCAAGAGCTGCCTAGTGACTTGTCTGTTTCTGTGAAGAGACATCATGAGCAAGGTGATTTATATAAATATGAGTTTATTGGGAGATTACAATCTCATAGGACTGGAGTCCATGGCCATCATGGCAAGGAACATGGTGGCAGGCAGGTTTATCACTGGAGCAGTAGCTGAGAGTTCAGTATCTGATCTATTAGCAGAAGGCAGAGAAAGCAAAAGCTAATTGGGAATGGCAAGGACTTTCGAAACCTCAAAGCCCATTTCCAGTGACACACCTCCTTGAACAAGTCCACACCTCCTAATCCTTCCCAAACAGATCCACCTACTCTGGACTAAGCATCAAATATATGAGCCTTTGGGGATTATTCTTATTCAAGCCACCATAAGAATATAGAAGAAAAGAGATCACAAAAGAGAGCAAACTAGGGTCAAACTGAACACCACCAAGTGAAAATAGAAAGTCTGAAATCAAACTCTACTTAAGACCAAGTCTTCTTTTTTCTAATTTCAGTTTTTTTTTGATTAGTTATTTTCTTTATTAACATTTCAAATGTTATCCCCTTTCTTGGTTTCTCACCCCCAGAAACTCCCTATCCCCTCCCCTCCCTCTGCTTTATGAGGGTGTTTCCCCACCTACTCCTGCTCACCACTCTGGCATTCCCCTATACTGGGGCACTGAGCCTTCACAGGACCATGGACCTCTCCTCCCACTGATGCCCAACAATGCCATCCTCTGCTACATATGCAGCTGGAGCCATGGGTCCCTCCATGTGCACTCTTTGGTTGGTGATTTAGTCCCTGGGAGCTCTGGGGGGTCTGGTTGGTTGATATTGTTGTTCTTCCTATGGGGTTGCAAACCCCTTCAGCTCCTTCAGTCCTTTCTCTAACAACCATTTACATCAGTAAGGAACCACTGACCAATGATAGCCATTGCATTTTACAGGGCTTACAACATGCAAATGCTGTTGCTCTGAGTGTGTGTGTGTGTGTGTGTGTGTGTGTGATTTGTTTTACAAATGATAGGAAAAGTGAGTTATCTGGTGCCTATTTTGCTAACTAAACTTTTTAACTCATTAGGCTCCACCTTTACTTTCTGTCTAGCTAAAATACAGGGATAAATTCAGTCTCTGCAAATAAAGGAAAACAAAACAAAACAAACCATGATGACTCGAAATTTAAGTAGCCTCTTTTCAGTAGCCTGTTCACCATTCTCTCTCTCTCTCTCTCTCTCTCTCTCTCTCTCCCTCTCCCTCTCCCTCTCCCTCTCCCTCTCCCTCTCCCTCTCCCTCTCCCTCTCTCTCTCTCCTTCCCTCCCTCCCTTTCTCCTTTCTCTCTCCAGCTTCCCCAAAGCAAAATTTAAACTGCTAGATCTAAGACTAGAGTCACTTAAGAAGGATTTACTTAGAGAAAAACCAACGAACTAAAATGTCCAGCTTTAAAAAGGGAGGAAGCATAGGGATGCCCTTTGGTTGATGGAATCTTAATAAAGGCTAGCCCACTATGGGACAAAACAGCTTGCTAGTTACTCACAGTGTTTCTCCTCCATGTGGGTATAATAGTCTCCTGTCTGTTAGATTGCCTACAATTCTACCAGCTAGATCTTTTCAGCAGGCAAGAAGTAGTATTTTGAAATGAATAAAATTTGCATAATGGTCTTGGAGCTATAGGCTACTGCAGGACTTTGTTGGATTCTTTTGACTTCATAGTACTATCTAATGGAGATCAGTGGCCAGGAGGCAAGAAGCATATGGGTTGACAAAGTAGAACTCAGTAATTTGAGAAGTCTATAATGGTGTGTAGGAAATTGGGCAGTTCGGTTGAGGAACAACTCCTGGAAAAAACAAAAACAATAACTTATAACAGAGGACATGGAAGATCTTGAAAGTTATGGATGATATTCATGTGTACAAACAATATGTATTAGGTTAACTGTAATAATCTAGATAGTTTAGGATGTTTTCTCTACTGAGCCAGTATGTATGACTCATTTTTGGCACTTCACCATCGGCCATTGTAGCATGTATATTCAAGACTCCAAGCTGATGTTTAGTGGTATGTGTACATCATTTCTGAATCTAACTGAGTTTGAGCAATCTGTTTACTAAAGAACTAAATTCTTGATTCTAGCAACCCATTTACAATCATATTTTAATGCATAATGTGTTTCTAAATAGAGCTATGCCAGATAAATATTCATTGATAAAAAATTATTGAGACATGAAGAGACTCAGACACCACGCTGGACAGTAATATGAAGGTCTGGAAATAAAATATTTGTAAATTCTACAGCAGGAACAAGAAACAAGGAGAATTTTTTCTAACCACCTACATTAAATCACGAGTTACAAAATCAAGCCACACAAAACCATGGCAATCCATATTTTTGTTATAAAGTAAGAAAATCTTTGAAACAAAAGAACCTGAGCACTTTAAATGCACACATAAGAAAAGAGAAGTAGTATTTCATGCCGGTCAGATCCTACATGAGTTAGTTCTGCAGCAAAGTTGTGAAGGCCTCATTAGCACCACTGTACATGCTGAGACACCCAGGCCCAGACAGGGTAAGTAATTAGCCCAGGGACACAACACTAGTACTTAAAACAGCTAGAAGTAAGATGCAGGTCTGACTGTTCCCTCTCTTGTGGCTCATATATTATTCCAATCACTTTGTTGCATTTTGCAAATGCATTTTAAAACAATTCCACTAACACTTTGTAGTGTTTGTTTTGAGACCTGTTTGAACACATATCCTGGAAAAAGAAATCTAAGCTTAATGCTTCCTTGCTTTTTATTTGTTTGTTTGTTTTTAAGGCTGAGGTTTTTATTATCTACTTGGAAGCAAAAAATGCTAATCATGCTTTAATTTTTGTTGCAACAGTTCTATAGCCAAGCAGGTGTTCTGTGCAGGCAGATTTTATGTCAGCTTGACACAAACTAGAGTCATCTGAGAGAAGGTAACGTTGATTGAGACTAGGCCTCCATAAGATTTGACTGTTAGACAAGCATGCAGGGTATTTTTTTTAAAAATTAGCGATTGATGGGGGAGGGCATGACCTATTGTGGGTGGGGCCATCCCTGGGCTGGTGGTCTTGGGTTCTATAAGAAAGCAGGCTGAGCAAGCCATAAGGAGCAAGCTAGTAGGCAATACCCTTCCATGGCCTCTGTGACAGTTCCTGTTACCAGGTTCCTGCCTCCAGGTTCCTGTATTCGGGTCTCTGCCTTGTTTGAGTTTCTAACTCGATTTCCCTCCCTCCAGTTGCTTTCAGTCATGTTGTTTTATCACAGCAATACTAACCATAAGACAGGTGTTATGCTTTGGTCCAGAGTTCATGAGACAGGATCATGCTTATAGAAGAAGGTATTTTTAAAGGATTCCTTTTTAATTTATTTTATATTTGAGGATTTGCGATGTGATTTCTAAGGCAGGCAAAATATATTACATTGTGTTCTGGTATGCTCCAGTATAGTAGGAATACACATACATACACACACACACATGCACACACACACGTGCACACACACATGCACATGCACACACACACACATATACAGTTGTTCTAGAGGTAATTTAATCTTTTATCAAAGCTTTACTAAGTTTCTATTGCACAGAATAATGGGATTCTAGTTGAATGACATGTTCTTTTAATAAGTATTTACCTAAATTTTAAAGAAAATATAAATGTTTTAGCACAAAAAGAAGCAGAATTAGTATTAGGTTCCTCTTCTTACTCTTTTCTTTCTTTTAGTGAAAAGTAAAGCTGAGACTATCCTAAGAGTACTAATTCTATGCATGGCACTTTCAGACTTTTGAAGAGGTTCCTTCTTTCTAAGGAGACATATCACTGCACAGAGTGGAGAGAGTTCTTCAGCCCCTAGCTTGCTTGGAGTGGCTGTAGCTATGCAGCTGTAGCAGAGCACAGGTGGAACAGAGCTCATGTGCAACAGAGCACAGGTGCAACACAGCACAGGTGCAACAGAGCACAGGTGCAACAGAGAACAGGTGCAACAGAGCACTGGTTCAATAGAGCACTGGTTCAATAGAGCACTGGTGCAACAGAGCACAGATGCAACAGAGAACAGGTGCAACAGAGAGGAGGTGCAACAGAGAGCAGGTGCAACAGAGAGCATGTGCAACAGAGAACAGGTGCAACAGAGAACAGGTGCAACAGAGAACATGTGCAACAGAGAACAGGTGCAACAGAGAGCAGGTGCAACAGAGAACAGGTGCAACAGAGAGCAGGTGCAACAGAGAGCAGGTGCAACAGAGAGCAGGTGCAACAGAGTACAGGTACAACAGAGTGCAGGTACAACACAGTACAGGTACAACACAGTACAGGTACGACAGAGTGGCACTGCAACAGAGTGCAGGTGCTCGGGACTTCTAGGAAAGAGGAAGGGAGCCTGACCCACTGCAAATGTCAGAGACCTGAGAAAAGTTATCAGATTTGAAAGAACCTTTGGTTAGGGAAAGCAGGAGCCTCTCAAATACTTGATTTAAAGTGAAGACTAAACAAAGAATAGACAACAGTGTGACATCCCCCATCCCTGGCTACACCCCCATCCCTGTGGAACCTTCCACTGGTCCTCATTTTTTTCCTCTATTTTCTACCTTACTTATCCCTAACTTATTTCTTGCTCATCTTCCCAACCCCCGACAAATGTTATCTATTCTACCCCACATTCCATGTGACTTTTCTCTATATTGCATTTCCCAGCCTCCTATGTTTTCCTCTTTGACTGATCTCTGAAGCTTGCTTGTTTCTACAAGGCAAGAGTGGTTCAGATCAGCAAGCTGTATATAGAGGCCAAGAGCCAGAGTAGCTGCCCATCAACAGAAATAATGTGATCTTCTACAAAACAGATGTGGCCAATGGAGTTTCACTGGTAAAGGAAGGGTCAGGGCTGACCCCAGATAGGAAAAATGTCCATCTTTCTTCAAGTAGCTATAGTAGGGTCTGAAACAAAGGTGCCTTATACAGCTTATTTATAGACAGGAAAACCAGTAGAAGGGAATATAAATAATGTAGTAGATCTAAAAAGTAATGTCATCTACAAAACTAAAGGGAAGAATGTGGTAAGAGGAATTAACATTGGCAGTAAGTATTTCAGATCTGATGTAGGAAAGTCATCTCAGAAGGTGGCACTAAAGCAAAGCCCTAGGCTATATTTTCAAACAGTGGGAGGACAAGAATTCTCCAGGTGGCCAACGCTCCTGTCTTCTGCCCCTTCACTTCCTTAACCTGTCTTTCCACATCCAGTTTTGTTATTCCTTACCCTAAAGAGACCCGATGGAGGGGGTGAGAACTGCTAATTGTTTTTTTTTTTATCACTTGGCTCAGGAGAAAGAACATAGGCATATTTGTTCCACCTTTAATCCTTAGAATAACTATAGAAATCACCCTCATCTACAAAAGGTGTGTTCCAAGACACCCAGAGATATCTCAAGCTGCGCATAGTACTGAACCTTCTACATACTGTTTTTCTCCGTGGATTCATACCTGTCTTAGTTAGGTTTTCCATTGCTGTGAAGAGACATGTCTAAGGCAACTCTTCTAAAGGCAAACATTTAATTGGGGCTGGCTTAAAGGTTCAGGGGTTCAGTCCCTGAACCTTTTTGCCATGCAAAAAGCATGGCAGCGTGCAGGCAGACATGATGCTAGAAAAGAAGCTGAGAGTTCTACATCTTGATCTGAAGACAGCCGGGAGGAGACTGTCTTCTGTGGGCAGCCAGGATGGGTCCAGACCTCAAAGCCCCACCTCCACAGTGACACACTTCCTCTAACAAGGCCACACCTCCTCCAATAAGGCCACACCTCCTAATAGTGCCACTTCCTGTGGGCCAAACATATTCAAACCACCACGCCATGATACCTATGATGCAGTTTCACTATGAAGCCGGCAGACTAAGGTCTTCTGAATACCAGTAAAGCGTTGATAAGAATATTCTATGACAAACAAAATATTGGATTTTCTCTCTCTAAATAATTATGTTCACTGCAGCTGACTAAGACAATAAACAACTCAGTCAAAATGCAGATATGGGAGATGAAGTGAGTACTACATTTTTGTTTATAGAATTCTATGGAAAGGCCTGAGGTCTAGAGAAAGGAGGGGATCTATTTCCTTTGGGAAAGTGAAGATGTATTTCCAATCTGTTAGCCAAGAAACTTACCGTTTGGAATTTTATTAGTGTGTGGGTAGCATAATGTACATATTGACAAGGTATTCCATAATTCATTCATTCACTCACATTTACAGAGTAGTCACTAGGGCTAAAGGTGTATATGTGTTCATTTTAATGTCTCTAACCTGAGATTCCTGATTTGGCTTCAGAAAATATGTGAAGACTCTAGAATAATTTTCAAAAGATGTCTCTGTGCATAGATGGAAGCATGGCTCTGTAATGCTTCCCCACTAATAGTCGCTACAGTGCATTGAACATCTCCATCCACTGCATGACCCAGGGAGAGAATCACTGACAGTTCAGATGAGGAACCTGCTTGCATAGAATATAAATTCTAGAGGAAGTCACAGATGGAGAGGCTATGGTTAAGAAGCAAGCAAAACAGCAGAGTATGGTCATTTAAGATAAATCCAAAAGGAATTTCCTGGACAGTACTGCCTTGGGGAGCAAAGTCCAGAAAGCTTTTCTGGGAAAACATTTCAGACAAAGACTGGCATGAGAAGAAGAGACAGCAGTCTTAGATACCATCAGATGTGTCAAAAACATTGTGACATTGTGGCACTGTCTTGCCATCTACAAAGCTCATGCTCAAGGACTGCACGGACAAGATAAAGAAAAATACCATGTGAAGAGTCTCATGGTGTTTTAAGGAAGTTTACAATTTTATATTGGGCAGCATTCACAGTTACTCCTAGCCATATGCAGCCCACTGGCCATAGGCTGGATGTGCCTGAATCATGGTTCTTCTCAGTGATTAAGCCAAAGGATTTTGTTATGTACTTTTTATTTATTTTATCATAACCACTGAGATTTAGAATTAAATCAACCCTAAGATTCCATCTTTCCTCACCGAGCATGAAGGAACCAGACTGGGTGATGTCTTTAGCATCACTCCTTAATCATCAGTCCTGATGTAAAAAGAAACAGTGTAGCATAAGCCAGAGTTCCGGATTCTGCATGTTTTACACTTCCAGATAATTAAAATAGCATATGTTGATTTGTTATTCTTCATCTGTTATTTTTAATTGCAATTGAAATAGAATGCCAGTCACACTGCCAGAGGATGGTTTTTTGTTTTGTTTTGTTTTGTTTTATTAGGCTTACATATAATCAGATGAGTGAGCTCTCTGGGTGATGATATAGAGAAGCTACAATGTAATATTTGTGTGCATGAAGATTTTAAATTTCTTATTAAAAATTTAAAAAGGAAGTACATGCATGGCTGAGTAATACATTAACAAATGCTAGGAGCTGCAGTAATAGGTGATGACACCACTATAGGCTGGTTCTATGCATTTGGATTAGGTTCTCCTCATTCTGCTACTTGAAAGCAGATATGAACCTTGGATTCATATTCAGTGCAGATTTTAAAAACCTGGATCTTCAGGATCTCCATGGGACTGAAGTTATCAATTTCCTCATCATTCAAGGTCATTGATCATTATAATAGCTCAAGAAGCTTCTGCATGAGTAAGGAATGAAATCTATTTTATATTTAGCTGGAAGCCTATGTGACTACAATGAGTTAATTGCTTATGGATCTCAGCAAATTCAACTGGACTAGAGTGGTAATGTGTCCTGTAGGCTGCAAAGGAAAACAAAAAGAATAAAAAGGAAATGTTTGTGTAATTATTCCACCAATCTTAAATATTTGTGGGATTTTTAAATACTAGCTTATTTAAAAGTAGAGTTGGAAATAAAATGCTAAATTTTGGAGTTTTGTTTGTATAGTCTGCAGATTTGTGTATGTAAAATTTCCCTGATTAATAGTATCCTCTGAGCATAAAATGAAGTCACCTGTATAACATTATTAGAAGCCTTTCTCTACTGGTGAAGGGAAGAATACAAAACTGGTCGTAAACAGAGAAACTGCTGGAAGATAACTAACTTTTAATGAATTATTAAGATGAGGCATACTCGTTCGGTTCAGAGCTACTCAGAACTTGGTGTCTCTTAGCAAGTCCTCAAGCAAATCCAGACTTCTTGCTGTTGTCCATCAAAACTGCTGGACATCACTGGCTTTTTGCTTAGAATCACCCGTATCACTAGGGACCCTTATCTGTTACCATGATTTTTGGATGCTCCAAGTTCTTGGTATGATTGCTATTGTAGCTATAATGGCTACTGTTTGGGGTGCTGTATCTTGTTGCCCCTCTTCAGCTACCACTGATGCTTACAGTGAAGTTTCAGAACAGATAAAACTCACAGTGATCTCTGACTGAATGCAAACTATTTCTCCCTTTCATTTTGTGTCCTTCACACCTTAAGGAATATCTTTTTCCAAATGAGGAGAGCCTTTATTTTTAACCTATAAGAAATCACCTAAGTTATTTCTTGGACGATACATACTTCCTTAGATTTACCTAAAATTTCATAAGTCCCAATCCAAGAATATGCATCTCTTAGCCAGTGTTTATTTAGAAAGCTTAATAGCATCTTCAAACCCTATTTGGGAAGGAAAACATTGGGCATCTCCAGTTTTCTTTGCACCTTTGGAGCAAAGCTGAGAGTTATCTCTTTTTACATTCCATCTTTGAAATAGATACCCTTTAAAACACCAACGTGATTAAGGTCAGACTTCTAATCAGTTTCTATTGTCCAATAATGCAAGATAAATATAGGGGCAGAACCTGGTTATTGACTTTGGGAACTGTAGATACCAAGGAGTTCACATCATACTAGATGATGTGATTCTGTTACTAGTGTGGCCCAGCTTCCAGAAGTCAGATAATTAAAAAGAAAACCAGCAATGGTCACAGGTTGTAATACTGTCCAGAGAGAGCCACTCACAGAAGAGTTGCAAGTATTCCTCTCAGCCTAAATGATCCCCACTGTCAATCTCAGCATCATCCAGATGCTGCTGTGTCAGTCTTGACTCCTCTGCTGCCAATGGAGGTGAAGTTTTATAGAAGACATGGAAATGCAAGTTCTGAACTCTATGGGGATAATTATCTGAGAGTAAACAAGATAGTTTATAACGTTCTCTGTCTTTTTAGGGTGTCTTGCCTGGCTACTGATTCCTATTGTGAAGCACGTTTGCCTAATTTTTATTTCTTTCTCTTTATGTGTGTATGTATGTGTTCATGTGAGTGCAAATTGCTTGCTCTCTCTCTCTCTCTATGTCTCTGCCATTAAGGTTGTTCCTCAGCAGTCAGATTGGTTTTTGGCTATGTTCACTGGTTCACTGGGCAGAGAGCTGTAGAGATCAGTCTGTCTCTGCTTCCTCAGTGCTGAGACTTTCCAGCATATGCTACTGTCTCTAATGTTGTTCATGGACTCTTGGGATTAAACTTGTATCCTTAGGCTTTCAAAAACAATATATTACTGACTAAGCCGTTTCCCAGCCCCCTACAGTCCCTTCTTTACAATAGAGTATGAAAGATATAGACCAGAGAACTAGGCATAGTATTTGTATCTTGGTCTCTTGCTACTTTTAGTACTAGAGAATTGTAGTACAAATGTGTGTGAACCACTAGGTTTATCTATAAGTTGGAGGAAAAAAACTATGTTCCCATAGGATTATTGTTAGAATCAATGGAGATCGGGATATAATCCTAAATCTGGAACATAAATACTTTGCTGTCTTTCTTTCCATTGCTCAAAAAAAATGTTTGCTCAATCCAGCTAGAAATATAGGAAATTCCTAAAATCTTGTCTGTGGACCAGCTGTCTAAACATTTTCTTGATTGACAATGAAAATTCCTAAGATCCACTTGAAACTTGCAGAATGATAAGCTATAGTCATGAGGGCTAAAAAGTGTTGTTACAAATCCTCTGGGTGACTCTGTGCTTGTTAAACTTCGAAAACTGTTGTAATAGTGACAGTGAGAGAGGAGAGAGAGAGAGAGAGAGAGAGAGAGAGAGAGAGAGAGAGAGAGAGAAACCACTGAATATGCACAGATCCATTTAGTCTGAAATTTATGATTGTGAGTTTTTTTTTTTAAACATTGCTCACTTCAGGGTATAGGAAAACTAGCACTTCATTTCTCTATGAGTAAAGAAAATAAAGATTATTTTGAGCAAAAAATATACAGAGGCTGGAGAGATGGGGCTCTGTAATTAAAAGCAACTACTGCTTTTGTAGAGGATCCACGTTCAGTTCCCAGAACCTTCATGATGGCTGACAACTATTCATAACTCCAGCTCAAGGGGATCCAGTACCTTCTTCTGACCTCCACTGGCACCAGGCACATGGTACACAGACAGACATGTAGATAAAACTCCCATGCAACATAAAATTTTATCAATTTTAAAAGCTTTTGTAAAAAGATGTTGACTCTAGAGGAATAAATAAAACCTATGTCTCCTTATGCAATGTCAGAGCAGTAAAGGGGAGTCCTGTAGATGGTCTGCAAATGGGATTACCATAGCTCTCACCTCTATCAACTACTTTAAGACTTTCATTTCCCTTTAGAGTCTCCCTGACTTATTTCTGGAAGGCTGTAACTTGTATTTCAACTGTATTACTAAACACCCCCCTAGGTTCTTTTATTCTACCAAATGGTGAGGTGAGTTCTCACTATAAAACTCTTAATGGGAGCCACCCACATCTTTTCTTCTGCCATAGCCATTAATTGCCCCAAAGCTGTGTCTGCTGGTGATTCTGGTGCTGTGTGCTGAAGAATCAGTATTGCTGACACTATTGACAGTACACCCTGGGGGGGGGCTGGCTCAGAGATATTTACACTTCTAAGCAGACATGCTCCATTATTCCCAGCCTCTGTGCCGTTTGGGATGACGATAATAGAGGCTACTGATCCACCCATCAGAGATGGAGTTCTAGGCAGCGTTTCTAATAGAACCCTTAAATAAAAGAAAAAATCTCCAGGACAGAGAAGAGGGGCTCAGTCAGTAAAGTGTTTGGCTTACAAACACAATAAACTAAGATGAACCCCAGAGCCCACACTAAAAGTGCCTGTCATGGTGGCAGGAACTTGCTAGGGAGGCAGAGATAGGCAGAACTTTGGGTTCACTGACTGTACTGGCTGGTTTTGTGCATCAACTTGACACAAGCAAAAGTTATCACAGAGAAAGGAGCTTCAGTTGAGGAAATGCCTCGTGAGATCCAGCTGTAAGGCATTTTCTCAATTAGTGATCAAGGGGGGAGGGCCCCTTGTGGGTGGTACCATCTATGGGCTGGTAGTCCTGGGTTCTATAAGAAAGCCAGATGAGCAAGCCAGGGAAAGCAAGCCAGTAAATAACATCTCTCCACGGCCTCTGCATCAGCTCCTGCTTCCTAACCTGCTTTGAGTTCCAGTCCTGACTTCCTTTGGTGAAGAACAGCAGCATGGAAGTGTAAGCCCAATAAACCCTTTCCTCCCCAACTTGCTTCTTGGTCATGATGTTTGTGCAGGAATAGAAACCCTGACTAAGACACTGACCAAGGAGCTTAAATAATTTGACAAACTCCAGGCCAGTAAGAGACATTTGAAAGCAGGGTTGATCCCATTGGAGGAATGACACTTGAAGTTGTCCTTGGACCTCCACACAGATATATACATATGTAAGTGTGCACCTGTCTATCCATACATCTTCCTACACACGAACATGTACACAAATGTAAACATACAAAAATATCAAAGCTGTGTGCTATTTCCCAGGGCTTTGTTAACCAAAGTCATTTCATTCCATTCCATTCTTGTGAATTATTCCCCTCAAATAACACAAGCATGGACCCCCTAAGGTCTTATAGAGACCTAATTGTATTTAAAACTTAGTGATAAGTGTGCAAATGTATGAATTTCTCCCTTATGTCATTTTTATACCTGAAAAATCATAACTAGCTGTAGAATATTTCTGTTATTCCAAAGAAATTTCTTTATAATATTTAAAACTCAGACAACCCTGCCTTGGCAACCACCTTCAAGTTTCTGTAGACATTTATGTGTGTCTCTTACCCTAGAATTTCATGCACAGTAAATCACGGAATATATGTATGGAAGGACTGCCTATGTGTCTGGTTTCTTTTACCTGTCAAGATGTTTTCAGGTTTAGGTATGTAGTTATGTGTATACTGGATGACTAGTTCTGTACTTTGAGAGTATAGCAGTTCATTTCCGTTCTCCTTTTGATGTGTAATTGGGTTGTATCCAGCTTTTAGCTTTACCTCCTTGTGCTAATAATTACTGCAGAAATCACCACACACGTATCACTAATTCCCTGTCTGCCTTCAAATGTGTTATGCCAATACAGGAACAATACAAAGTAAAAGCCCACATTTTCAGTCTGTGCTATTATGCTTATTTTCATATAAATTGTATATACCTCAAGAATATATATATATACATACATATATATACATATGTACATATGTACACATATACACACATACACATATCACACATATATATACAGTCCTGTGAAATGAACTCTTTCTATTTTTTTGCATATTCAGTTCATAGAGCATGGAAGACAGCTAAGTACTAACAACTATCAAAGTGACTCATCTTCATAATTCAAAGCAATATTAAAAGTTAATGTTCCTGACTACTTCACATGGAATTTCTGGGTCAGTTAGGACCCTGTCAGGGATAGGTGAAAAAAGATTCAGTCTACAAACACTTAGGCTGGAAGTAAACTTACTGGTTTTCTATTTCTGAAGTCCAAGGAAAAGATGACCTCAGGCATAACTTGTCTACAGACTCAAAATAATCAAGAGGAAGGCGGTTTCCTGAGTCTGGATATTCCTTAGCCCTTCTTTCCTTCTTTCGTGGCCCATAATAGCAAGATTGTGGAAACTGCAGGAATTACCCGGAATCTATTGTTTAGGTATAATAGAAAATGGAGAATTTCTTTCTGCAAAGACAAACAAAATTTCTTATGAGATTTAGTGTTCTAATTTATTCATGTATCCATGTCTGGTCTACTCCCTAAGCAATGAGAAGGCTTCCTGGATTAGCAGGATCCTACTAAACTTACCTACCAATGTCAAAAATGTGGAAAGTGGAGCTGAAGACATTACTGAGCAGTTAATCTTGGCTACTCTTCCAGAAGACCTGCATTCGATTTCCAACACCCACATGGTGGCCCATGACCATTTTTAACTCTAGTCCTAGGGGATCTGGTGCACTCTTGCACCATGCACACATGTAGTGGATAGGTATACATGTATTCAAGACACTTACATCAAATTAAAGTGACTTGCTGACTTGCTGAGAAGTCTGGAAGGCTTTAGTTACTGTTAAAACCAATCCCTTTCATTTAGAAGGCTGAAAAAGAGAGAACTGTAACTTGTCAATTATTAAGTTCTGTTTTCAATTATCTTATTATGACATCATGAGAAATGAACACAGTTTGAAGCTTGGACTAGCATTGCTACAAAGCCTTCTTTCTCTGCTTATCATGCACTGGGGGAAGAGTTACAAGTTCTAGCGGGCTTTATGCTAGCCTTGACATCCTCCATGGCCTAGAAGAGTACTATCCACAGGCCCACTCCCTAGACCCTCGAAGGCTCACTTGCACAACTTCATCTCTCCTTTCTCCCTGATTTACTGAAGCTCACAGAATAGGGGAACCTCACTCATTTTTAGGGCAAATGTTATTATTTAAATAAACAAGAAAAGGGCTCTTTTTTAGCATGGTCATTTGTTTAACAGAACTGTTCACCTCAGTGCTATTTTGGGTGACTAAGAGTACAAAATACTGTTGGATCCTGTTCAGTATTAGGTCATGTTTATTTTTAAAGTGAGGCCCATTAGTCTAAGTGAGATGAGATTTTGTTTTTTTGCATTAGTCAGTAGTACAAAATATTGCTTTTAAAACATACTGACTCTTTCCAACAGATCTTTTCCATTGATACAGAAACACATGGGGAAATTTTGTATTTCTAGCTATTACAGTACTTTCCCCTCCCTAGATATGCCTGTGGGTGTTTTTGAACCTTGTCTGTACAACATCTGTCACAGATATACTTAGGATCCTTATTGTCCTGTATTTTTTTATTATGTTCTGTCCTTAGAAACCCTCTGGTTTGTCTACTAGGAGCTTACAGGCATCTTTCCTATTCTCACTTATTTTCCCAATGAGCCTGAAAGTTGAAGTATGCTTAGTGCTTTAGAAGCAGATATGACTTTGTCCAAGACAGACCAACCCTTGTAGTGCCATTGTTGATGACATATTAGCTGTGACTCTTCTCATCAGCAAGCTGCCTTCCTTCCATCATTGTTACTCCCTCCATCCCTGCCTCTGGCTTCCTCCTTTCTTCCTTCTCTGCCATGTTCCCCTCCCATCCTGATCCCCCACACATTAAGATCCACTGGATTTTAGGAACATTATGTAGTTAGTGCTATAATCAGTATGCATGTAGACTATTTTCCTCAAGCCGGAACTTGTCCGTGTTACTTAATTTGAAACTTTGTCCACTTACCAAATACCTGCATATTGCCTTTCCTACCAACTCATGACAGCCATCCAAGTCTCGGTGCCTATGACTTTGACTACTTAAGATCTAATAAATAAACTGTATCTTTTTCATCTTTATAATCTTTATTCTTAACATAATGCTCATTAGGTTCATCTTTGTCATTATAAATTGATAAATTTCCTTCTTTTCACAATGCTGGATAGTCTGCTATTGTTCGTATGTATATCACACTTGGTTATTCATTTATACATTGGTAGGTTGGTTCCATATTTAAACTTTTGTGACTAATGCTGCAATGAACACAAGCTCATGGGATTCACTGGCATGCTAATTTCCTATCTTTTCAGCATGTAGCTAGAAGCAAGAGTACTGCATAAGGAAGTTGCATTTTTAATTAAGGAAGACGTTTTTGCTGCTTCCCATATGGTAGTAACCCTTTACTGTCCCACTGAAAGTATGCAAGAGTTTTGTTTTTCCCCATTCTCTGCCTTTGAAGTAATAGGCAGCCTAATATTTTGCTGTCAGTTTGTGTAGCATGTTTTTTCGGATAGTTTTTTTATTTAGCTATAGCAGTAGACTGACTTTTGTACATAGATTTGTTTCCTTAGATTTGCTAAAAGTTTCTCTCTCTCTCTCTCTCTCTCTCTCTCTCTCTCTCTCTCTCTCTCT